>BQNB010014300.1:0-75398 GCA_026074375.1 Tanacetum coccineum
ATATAGTTTCTTTAGTTTGTATGCATGGTTTTTTTAATTAGTTGGTCATATGTTATTACTTGGTGTATATTTTCAAAGGTAAACCCATAAAATAATCTACGTTATTCTTTGTCGTGATCACATGTTTTATCTATAACTTTACAAAAGTGATCAAAGAAAGTAGTTAAGGTTGATATTCAAACACTACAACAAAAGAAAGACTTCGGGTCGACATACTCGACCCAAAAAAACAAAAGCAATCGACCCTAGGGTCTAAGGGTCGACTTAGTCGACCCAAAAACGGTGACACTAAATTTACGACCCAAAACATTTTGGGTCGACACATTCCTTTGAGACTTGGGTCGACATATGGGGGCCACCACTTTTCAATGGGACTCTTTGACTCAATTTTGGGTCGACAAGGCTTAAAAGCTTTGGGTCGACAATGTCGACCCTAAGTTTTTTATTTAATAAATGTTTTTTATAAAATATATAACTTTTAAAAAAAAATATAAATTGGTTCGTTTCGGCCGGGTCGGTCCGGTTCCTCGTTTCGTATACAATTATTGTATAAAATGATTTTTTATAAAATATATAAAACTTTTTTATAAAATATATAACTTTTTAAAAAAAATATAAATTGGTTCGTTTCGGCCGGGTCGGTCCGGTTCCCCGTTTCGTATATAATTATTATATAAAATGATTTTTTATAAAATATATAAAACTTTTTTATAAAATATATAACTTTTTATAAAAAATATAAATTGGTTCGTTTCGGCCGGGTCGGTCCGGTTCCTCGTTTCGTATACAATTATTGTATAAAATGATTTTTTATAAAATATATAAAACTTTTTTATAAAATATATAACTTTTTATATATAATTTTTAATTGTTTTAAATATTTATATATAATTTCACTCCTCTTAATAAAGTGATTTTTTATAAAATATATAAAACTTTTTATAAATGATACAAACATGACAATACCACAAAACGCCTAATCCGACTCTTCCGACTCCACTCCTGCACTCCTCATTATCCCTCCTCGTCCTCCGATAGTCACCATCGATTGTGACTTATCCGGCTCTCAATATCCCCCAGTCATTGTCTTCACTTGCCACTCCCTTATCTCTGAGCCAAATTCATCATCGCTCGCGTATTCGTTATTATGGGATTGATTATAAGCGGGGAAGTTCAGGTCGACTGTTAGAAGTAGAGGCTAGGTTGGAGTTCATAAACGGGATTATAACAATTGTTAAAGGTATTATTGTTGACGGGAGTGAAAGGAAATTGGCCGACATAGGGAGGTTGGAGTGGTTGGAGTGGGGCGGTATATCTAGGTGGGCCGGTATATCCAGGTGGGCCGGTATATTGAGACGGGCCGGCATAGGAAGGTTGGAGTGGTTGATTATAAGGGAAGGGAGGGTTGAGTAAGTGAGCCCATTCAGGGCTGAGTTGGGGCATAGTTGGGCGTGCAAAAGCAGGAGGCATAAATGGACGAGTAGGGTTTGGTGCATAGTTAGAAAAATACTCACCTATGGCTCCATACATCGTCTCACTATTTTGGTACGCCGGTCAGCCTTCAATGCAGCCAAATAAGCCTGTTTGCTGGCCTCCGCGGTTTGCTCCTAACAACTCGGACTCTTGATCTCTTGCCTAAATATCCGGTCATTTCCTCCCGACTTATAACATCTGGAAATGCTGAGGACGCGCCTGCGGAAGTTGAGCACAACCGGTTAACTTCCTGCCCATTTCCCGACATTGTTTGCGCGGTTGGTACTCGAAACGACTTCATCCTAGTTCTCTTGATCTGTCTTGTACGGGGTTGACCGCCGAGACTCTAACTGTTCTTGCATGCTCTTCTTATCCAACTGTGAAAGAAAAGAAAAAACAGGTTAAAAAACAAATAAAAAAAGTATTAAAGAATGTAACGAGTTTAAAGATTACTTACATATCTCTTCAGGTTTTTTTGGGTCTTAAAACTCCCCAGGTCTCCGGCCCTCGAGTGAGTCTTCCTCCAAGTCTCAATTAGGTCCTCGTCATGACCTTTGGGACTTATGTACAATATCGAATAAATTTAATAACAAGCTATAAATAAAACAATATAAACACTTTCTAAATTATCACAAAAATTATAAGCGTCATATCATATTCGTTCCTGCCTTGCTGCGAAAATGATTTTTCCCTTGAATGGGTTAGAATCGTGTTCTTCGCTCGGTTGGGGTGGAGACAGCATTCTGAAGACTTCTCGCCACCCGATCCGGATGGGACCACCAGTCAACCAAGTTATTCCACTCATCTTCGGTTCTGTCTCCCCATACTTTCTTCAGCGGTAGATGATTACTTGCCTCCTCGGCAGAACCATATCTTGTAAAATGATCAGCCTTGATCCTTTGCTTATTTTTGGGCCAAAGGATCCTCAATTTCAATTGCAGCCCAAGCTTTATCCTGTCCCCAACCGTATAGACATTATGGCCCATCACCACTTTATCCTGATTATTGTACCAAGAGGCGAGGTCGAAATAGCTCTACATATAAACGTAAAAACATATGTCTTTAAAATAAACAAACATTTAAACATAACACGCATATTCACACGTCGATAACAGTAAGAATAGTAGTAAAATAAACCAATTAATACCTCAAGGAGTAGGGGAAATATGAGCTTATACGCCTCTGGCAATTTACTTTCCACTCGCAAAGCAAGGGGAAGGTACTGACTGTTTCCCCCTTTAGGCTATTCAACATGCTTGAAATAATCGCCTGTAGGATGGACGTAATAGATCGCCGTAATCAAAAGCGTCGTCAAAGGTTGTTGGCCATTTTGTCTAAAACGCCCTCTTAAGGACGCATTCCGGTCTCAATACGTGGTTGGAACCTCAAAGATAGTTATTGAGTCATGAAACATTCAAGTAAAAGATAATTAAAAATAAATCAGGTGTTAATAAAATAATAAATAAACACAATTTCTTACTTTCGCACTGGCCGGTACGGTCCGGTTGGGCTGTCTGGGTGGAGTACCACCGGCATCCCCACCGTGTGATCTAGGATATACGCACGCCATCTGTAAAATAACAAGTACAAGAACACACAGTTTCATGGACCAATTAATGCTAATACACAAATTCATATAAATATACTCATTTTAGCATTATAATAAACAATTCCACTCAAATAAAATATACATATTTAAAAAATATAAAACAATTCCATTCAATTGCAAAATTACACATTTAAAACATATAAAAAAAATTTTCATTCAAAGAAAAAATTACATATTTTAGCAAATATAATAACTGTTTCATTCAAACTACATCTTAAAGATCAATTGTATCGTCAGATTCACGCTAGAGAAAACTTTTCAACATTCGTTACTAGGGTTCCACTTCATCATATCAGACACTACAAATCATCGTCATCAATCCAAGGACATGTGCATTAGACATCTCTTCAGCATTGCCTTAATTAGCATTAGCATTGTCCATCATTACTGGTGAGGCGTCCTTCTGTCGATTCAGAATTTATTACTTCAAATTGGTATGCTTAAAATTAGTCAATTCAACAGACAGTGTAACATTTGATGAACGCTACCATGTCTAAATCTTGAACGGACTTGCACGTCTCGATGATAAACCATGTTCAACGACGTTTCCAGCCCCGTGGTTGTTAGCTAGTCTTCAAGGTAGAATACTTGTGTTACTTGTGTCGCAGGAATGTATTGGTTATTTTTGTGAAATTTCCTATCAGTCAAAATATGTTGTATGTCATGTTCAATGTAAGAACGCCTGTTGCGTGTCGTAAGGTTCTTAGGGTTAATGGTGTCAAACCATTTACATCGAAACAAGACAACCTTACGGTTGCCGATATAAGTGAGCTCCAGAATTTCTTCGAGTTGACCATAATACATCTCGCCACAAGCCCTAGTGTTGAAAACTCCGTGCATTGAGTGGTTGAACTTATCGCGTTCATGTACCCACAAACTTCACACCGTTAACTATGCAAGCGGGGTATGTACATGCACTAATAGGTCCACATGCCAAAGAGAATAACTCTTTCTACAGCCGTCGTTCCCTTTTTTTTTTCATGAATCGCGAAAGAGATTACAAAAGATTTAGATGAGCAAATAAACTCAAGGTATATATTCTCATGGTATTTACCTTGTGTTAAACCACGCGGGAAATTCGTTTCCACGTTATCAGGCGATTTTCTGCAAAATGTTCCTGATATTAGGATAAGTCATCGAGAAGAAGTTTTTCAAAATAAAAAAGGGAAGAAAACATAATCTTTGTAAGCAAGATGTCTGCGTCGACTTCAGGACTGTTGTTAAGTACAAACCATACAACTGCCTGCCTAACATCTGTAGTCAGCCGAGTTGCTTTCAATTCTGCCGTCAGTTTGCATGGGACCTGGAACACTGAATTTATCGTGGTTCTTCTTCAGGCAAAACCGTCGTCATTTTGCAAGACGATTAAATCTCGTCTCGACATCCTTAAGATAACGCGAACAAAAAGTTAATGCTTCTTCTGACAACTAAACCCCCTCCGCAATAGAACTTCAGGTTTTGCTTTATTTCGGACCTATTCTTTGCTTTTCATGTATTCTTGCAAATGGAAACATCACCTGTAGCGAATAGGGCATCTAGAATTGCCTCATCGGGTAAATGTATAGCCACCGTGAATCAATTATGTCAAAAAAGCAGGAGGAAAATTTTGCTCTAACTCAATCAAGATACTGTTCGATTGTTTTTTAGCTTCTGACATGCCTGCTGCTCAAAGTTCGGAGCACAAAGCTGCTTAAAGAATAAGCCTAAAACTCATTATGCAGCTCAATGCTTTGGGCAAGATTGTTGTACTCCATAAGGAAGTAAACCGATGCATCATTATATGCCAGTCATGAGATTTTCATTGCTCGTTATGGTTACTCATCAGCCGGTCACTTTTTGCTTGAAGTTGGATCCAAACCCATCAGTAGTCAACTCTTTGATGAATTTACATAAAATTTTTCTGACTTTGTGGTGAAAGAGTACTTGGAGGAGCTTCTCCAAACTTTCCCGTTTGAGTTTTTTACTAACCACAAACTCCTTTCGGAACTTTCAAAGTTTTCCAAGTCATTGCCTTGCCTTTACCGTGTCTTTGGTTTTGTCGTTCTGTAAACAAGGTATTCGTAAAGCCTTCAAGCGCATCTTTTCGATTGTGCTGAAATCGAGATTGTGTTTTAGTTTTAGAAAAGGGGCCAATACTCAAGATCCCCAAAAGTAGAACGGCTTACTCTACTTCATATTCAATTTCTCGATTAGGTTTAGGGTTCTTTTTAGCAATATCTGGGAGGTTTCCGAGGCGACGTTTTAAGACTTTAATAATTTGTAACTGGATCTCCATAATTCGGAGAACTTTCTAGGTTTAGGTAGGTCGGTTCTTTTGAACATAGTATTACTTAAATTTATCCTTTGTGGTGTCGTGTCTTAAAAATCATCTATGGACCACATAAGCGATTTTGTTTGGACAACCCATCGAGGGAGGGTCCACGTTACAAAGTAGGGCATGCGTAGTAGCCTTGCCCACTCCACCCAGACAAACTACTTCGAGCTGGGAAATCATTGATGGTCCATAAGAGCGCCGCTTTCATTTGGAAATGAGTACCCGTAGCAGCGTCTTTCGTCCAAACTCCTTTCCATAATTCTTGGAGTTCTTTAATCAAAGGCTGCAAGTAAACATCAATGTCCTTTGCAGGTGATTTAGGGCCGGGAATTAACATCGTCAACATTAAGGAAAGTTGTTTCATACCATCCACCGGTGGTGTGGTTTGTATGCTTGTCAATATGAACGGCACATGCTGTAGTTTGATCATCATGCAAAAGGATTAAAACCATCAGCAGCCAACCCTAATCGAACGTTTCTAGCGTCACCAGAGAACTCAGGTTTCATCATGTCAAAATATTTCCATGCTCTACCGTCACACGGGTGATTCATCTTACCTTTTTCCTTAGACTGTCCAGTAGCATGCCAAGTCATCCACTTTGCTATGTGTTTTGTGTTGAACATACGTTGTAGTCTAGGTGTTAACGGAAAGTAACGCACGATCTTTTTTGCAACTAACTTCCCGGCCTTTGTCTTCTTTTTGTATCTACTCTCTTTGCAGACTGGACAATTAGGCATCTTTAGGTTTTCCTCTGATCCCAAATTAAAAAAACCAATCATTTATCTAAGCATGGATCGATTCGTATCCCACCTGATTCATTGTATGTCTTTTGATTTCATAGTAGAGATGGGAAATTGGTGATCCTTGCTAGGGGAACATGCCTTTTGGAGAAGAGCAAGAATCTTGTTAAACCCGGCATCCGTTATTTTATGTAAAGCCTTGATCGTGCGAAATTCTTGTTGTAAAATTCCAATGTACTCATATCACCATACACCGGTACAACTTTTTGGGTGGACCTAGAAAGTAACTCTTCAAACTCGTTATTAGGACCCGTTGTTTGGGATGGTTGAGGACCAGTTGTTTGAGTTGGTGGAGTTGGGACATTATTTGCAGAAATATGTCGCAAAAACGTATCATTGTCAACGTGTTCAGGTGAATGCCGGTACTCGTGGAGGGTAGTGGAAGAATCGTTTCACGTGGATATTTTCAAGTGGTTATAATGGTTGGATAAACCCGTAACGAGATATGGTACCTCAAGAATTTCGAGGTAACACGATTATCATCACGGGTTACAACATCGACTACCATGGGAAATGGATTTTCTATGTGATGGGTGCAACAATGGCTTACAATGCTTGGTGAATGCAAAAAGACATCTAAAAATTCTTTGGAATTACGATTGGCGTATAGTGGTCCAACTGCTTTTCTATTTGTCATAAATTGCGTTGCAAATAAAACATATCTCAATAAATGATTTTTATTTTTTTATACCAAAAGGTCATTAACAAATATGAAACCTAAGTGCAACTATGGAAGGCAATCCTAACCCACTCTTTGAATGTTTCGTCTCATATATGAATGCGTATAACCGATTTACTATTTGAGAAAATTTCGGCAGCATTTCCCCTCAACTCCCCAAATATGTGTTTAAAGACATATTCGTAGGAGTAAAGGAGAAACACTGTCGAAATCATCTTAAATAGTAAACCAATTATACGCATTCATATCCTAAATGAGAACAAAACATTCAAAAAGCAGTCCCAAACAGGGGACTTTCCGAAATTAATTTCTAATAAATTAATTTCGACGGGTGTACTATAGGTTGATTAACTTCGGCACGGGGATTTTCCGAAATAATCACTAAAACCTAATAAATTCCTAAACACATATGAATCTCTTTCAACATATAATCATATAAGGGGGTGTTTGTTTCGGCTTATACGTGGGCTTATGAGCTTATATGATTTCGGATTATATATCATAAGCACCAATTTTCCGAAATCAAAAAAGCCAGAAAATTGGGGCTTATGAAAATATAAGCCGAAATCAAATATGATCATAAGCTCACATTTAAGCCGAAACAAACACCCCTTAAGTATATAAGCCGAAACAAACATCATATTTAAGCCGAAACAACACCGGTTCGTTCACATTTAAGCCGAAACAAACATCATATAAGCCGAAACAAACAACCCGCATTTAAGCCGAAACAAACCTGTGGTTGACTGGGGTTGACTGGGGTTGACTGGGGTTGACTTTAGTTTTCTGGTTGCGCGTGTTTTATTTTGGTTTTGTTCTGAGTTTGATGATAGGTAGGGCTTTTGTGTTGCCTATGTATTGTTTTGCTTTGTTGTGAGGGGACTATTGTTGGTGGGTTTCAAGATTGTTCCTATTGTATTGCGTGTTGATTGTTTTGTGTCTTACATTGTTTGTGGTTGTTCGTTAAATTTGTTGCTCTGTTTCTTGTTTTTTTTATGTTTTTTGTATTTTGTTTTTTTTTATTTCTTTTATTGCCCTTATGATTTTCTGTATTTTTGATCTTTGGTCAATTTGTCTTTTTTGTTTTGTTGTTAATTCTTTTATCTTTTTTTGCTTGGGTTGTACCTTCTATGGTCGCTTTCTGCGCGGTCTTTGCTGCTGCCGCCGGTCGTTGCTGCTGCCGCCGGTGGTGGTGGTGGCTCTAACATACACATTATCAAATAATAAAACAAATTAACCTACTAATAATCAAAAAATAAACAAATTAACAAAATAAAACAAACAAACCTCTATATCAATTAAGGGTTTAAAACCAACCAAACAAGGGTTTAAGAATTATTAATTAGAGGATTAAAGAAAAAGAATTAAACTAATAGAAGAGGAGGAGGGGTGGTGGCTGCGGTACGTGGTGGTACCGTGTGCTCGTGTGCGAGTGTGGTGGCGGGTGGGTGGCTGTGGTGGTGGCTGTGGTGGTGGCTGTGGTGGTGGATGTGGCTGCTGTGGTGGTGGATATGATGTGGTGGCTGTGGTGGTGATGTTGAAGAGGATAAACTTTTTTTTTCTAAGTATTCTTTTCTGTGAATGAGTTGTAAGAATGTATAGATTAGATTTAGGGTCGACATTTCCCTATGCATTTTGGGTCGACTATGTCGACCCTAAGTTGGTCAAAGATAGTGCACGTGTTATAAGTTTTGGGTCGACATATATTTTGTACTTAGGGTCCGACAATTGTGACTTAAGTGTATTTTATTTTAGGCGGGTTTTTTGACTTTTGGGAAAATTTGGTGGCAAACAACATAGGGGTTGACATTTTGTTAAATTTAGGGGCGGACAATGTCGACCCTAAACCATCTTAATTAAATTAAATCTCATCTATTAAATAATCAATACTTTATTATTAAAATAATTAATACTTTACAAATATTTCATTAAAAATAAATAATAAAATAAATTAGAAATCATTTAAAATATATAGCTTTTTATAAAAAATATAAATTGGTTCGTTTCGCCCGGGTCGGTCCGGTTCCTCGTTTCGTATACAATTATTGTATAAAATGATTTTTTATAAAATATATAAAACTTTTTTATAAAATATATAACTTTTTAAAAAAAATATAAATTGGTTCGTTTCGGCCGGGTCGGTCCGGTTCCCCGTTTCGTATATAATTATTATATAAAATGATTTTTTATAAAATATATAAAACTTTTTTATAAAATATATAACTTTTTATATATAATTTTTAATATATATAAAATGTTAACGAATCGTGATGAATGTTAACGGACGAGACGATATGTTATGGTTATATGTTAGAGGTTCAACGGACGAGTCGATATGTTATGGTTATACGTTAGACGTTCAACGGACGAGACGATATGTTATGGTTATATGTTAGAGGTTCAACGGACGAGTCGATATGTTATGGTTACATGTTAGAGGTTCAACGGACGAGTCGATATGTTATGGTTATACGTTAGACGTTCAACGGACGAGTCGATATGTTACGGTTATATGTTAGACGTTCAACGGACGAGTCGATATGTTATGGTTATACGTTAGACGTTCAACTGACGAGATAGTTCATTACCAAGCAAATATCATTACCAACCAATGTTAACGAATCGTGATGAATGTTAACGAATCGTGATGAATGTTAACGAATCGTGATGAATGTTAACGAAATGTTAGAGGTTCAACGGACGAGTCGATATGTTATGGTTATACGTTAGACGTTCAACGGACGAGACGATATGTTATGGTTATATGTTAGAGGTTCAACGGACGAGTCGATATGTTATGGTTATACGTTAGACGTTCAACGGACGAGACGATATGTTATGGTTATATGTTAGAGGTTCAACGGACGAGTCGATATGTTCATTACCAAGCAAATATCATTACCAACCAATATTTTCAATCATCTACCACCACTACACACGCCGTCACCGTAGTTTTTGTTACTACTATCGTCAGAGTTCACTTCTACAACTGTCACATTATTATTACTACAGCTACTTCTACAACTCCCTCCAGAAGCCAAAATACCGCGCGCATTTTGCACTCCCTCCTCCCGCCCAAAACACCCGCCAAATACTCCCGCCAAAAACACCCGCCAAAAACACCCTCCAAATACTCCCGCCAAGCATTCTTCTTTACCATTAAAACAGATAGTATCTTATCCTCCCAAGCACACACACACTCTTATCCTCACAACCACCACCACATTCACCACCACCTCGATCAACTGTCACCAGATGGAGCGATCTAATCAAACTTGGTTGTGCAAGTGTAAAAACGGAAATGTGGTGTTGCGAACATCATGCAGAGATCACAGCTATGGTCAACGATACTACGCATGTCCTAATTCAAAGGTGAACTATCAAAGCATAACTATTTATGTAATATAAAATAGTTAGCTTGTCAAAATGACTTTTCTTATGATTTCCTTACTACGTAACAGCCAGGAACTACAGAGAGAGGATGTGGCTACTTTATGTGGATGGATGCTTCTCCTGGACCGTCAACACCTCAAAGTCATTCTTCGGGAACTTCTTCACGTCCAAGTCATTCTCCGGGAACTTCTTCACGACCAAGTCATTCTCCACGATCTGCACAGAATCTCGGAATGGCAGAGTGCTCAAATTGTAAGTTCTTGGCTGAAAGAATAAAGACACTAGAGGCAAGGATAAGTGTACTAGAGGGACAACTAGAGATGGCAAGGCATCCCGAGAACCACACACTAGAGTCAGCAGGAATACTTCACGAGATCTACCAAGGGATGAGAAACCTTAATATGGAGTAGTTTTTCATTAAGATAAATCATTTTAGCATTTGGAATGTAGGAAAACTTAATATGCTTTAATGTTTGAGATGGGAAAACTTAGTATGCTTTAATGTTTGAGTGTTTATCGATTTCTAATGTAATTTGATATTATAATAATAAACGTTAATCGATTAGGAATCATTCCGTGTATTTTGATTATTTATTGTGGTTAAACTACATTTAATAAAGTGATACCTCATCTATTAAAAATTTCTTAATTTTTAATTGTTTTAAATATTTATATATAATTTCACTCCTCTTAATAAAGTGATTTTTTATAAAATATATAAAACTTTTTTATAAAATATATAACTTTTTATAAAAAATATAAATTGGTTCGTTTCGGCCGGGTCGGTCCGGTTCCTCGTTTCGTATACAATTATTGTATAAAATGATTTTTTATAAAATATATAAAACTTTTTTATAAAATATATAACTTTTTATAAAAAATATAAATTGGTTCGTTTCGGCCGGGTCGGTCCGGTTCCCCGTTTCGTATATAATTATTATATAAAATGATTTTTTATAAAATATATAAAACTTTTTTTATAAAATATATAACTTTAAAAAAAAATATAAATTGGTTCGTTTCGGCCGGGTCGGTCCGGTTCCTCGTTTCGTATACAATTATTGTATAAAATGATTTTTTATAAAATATATAAAACTTTTTTATAAAATATATAACTTTTTAAAAAAAATATAAATTGGTTCGTTTCGGCCGGGTCGGTCCGGTTCCTCGTTTCGTATACAATTATTGTATAAAATGATTTTTTATAAAATATATAAAACTTTTTTATAAAATATATAACTTTTTATATATAATTTTTAATTGTTTTAAATATTTATATATAATTTTTAAATGCATTTTATATATGTTTAAACATTTTTTAAACATTTTTATATTTTGGGTCGACATTGTCGACCCAAACTTGTTTTAGTTATAATATTTTTTTTTTCGATATGGCGGGATCATGAAAATTTTGGCGCCAATTTAGGGTCGACATTTTCTTAAGGTTTTGGGTCGACATTGTCGACCCTAAACTTTAATAAAGTTAAAATCTTTGAAAAATTATTTCATATATAATTATTTCATATATAATTAATTTTTATAACTTAGGGTCGACATTGTTGACCCTAAATGTCGACCCAAAACTGATTTGTTGACTAGCCACATTTGATTGAAAAAAATGAGTCCCATGCCAATATTAGTGTCGACATTGTCGACCCTAATTTTTGGCCGACCCCAACACCTCATTTTGTTGTAGTGACTAAACTAACTTTTCGAAATAAAAGGGATGAAGTGAACGAGTCTCATTGACCGAAAGGTGGGCCATAGACGTGGGTATCGTTGGATATTTGAACTCAGTACCATTTTTTTTATAGGCATGCCATAATGTTTAAAATTTGAAATGACAAGGACCAAGTAGCAGGGAAGATTTCTTTTATTTCGCACATATACTAATACTATGATTATAATCATTTTTATTATTGTTTATATCTTATAGTTTAAGTTTTAGGGTATTATATTAAGTTTACTTGGTCAATGGTCTGAATGTGTGTTCAAACTTGGTTATTGCTCTCCATAGAAGCTGCCTATTATCTTCACTTACATTGTTTGATCGTTTTACTATTTCTATTTATAACGTATATTTAGGTAATTTGTTTTTTGTACTTTTCGTCTTAACACTTTATGATAATATTGTAGGATGTTTATTGTGACATGGGTAAACTAATTATGTGTGAACGGTGAACCTACTTGTGTTTTTATCTCACCGCTCTCACCTTATTCATCTTCTCTTTGAATTCATGCGGAAACTTTAGTAACTGTATATAATGATTCGTGTAAATTTTTTATAGTCAGCTAAGCAAAGGGTCAAAAAGGCCCGTTAGACGGGTTGGAGCAAAATATTTGACCACATGCAACCCGTTTACTTTATCATTAGACTAAATATTTGACCCGTTAGATTCCTCATCAATAAGAGTCAGCCGGAGTTTATCAGTTAGTGTTTATAATATATCCCACAGCTCATTTAGTTAATTTTCTGTAAACTTTTTCCGAAAGTGATCTGAAATTCCTTTTTACAAAGTGTATGGTTTCTCTTTTACATGCTAAGGAAAAGACTACTGTCAATTTTAAAAAGAGATGAGACGAGTAAGGTCAACCATACATAGCATTGCATTGTGCTTATTTCCTGGTGAAGATGAAATGAAGATATCGGTACTGACATAATAATCAACAGCCGCTAATAACGACGCTTTTCCTTCAAATTCTGCCTGTTCTTTGTCAGATGCAAGGCTTTTTTTGTCATCCATAAGTGGAAACAGTTTACGCAGTGCAGAAATTCTTGCCTCTCCACCGTATACCTATGTTTCAGGCAGATAATGTAAAAGTTGATGTAGGTTAAAGACCGTGTAACAAACTTCATAAGTTTAATAGCTTACAAATAGTCAGATCATTTCTTCCATCGGGCAGATTAGAGGCGTGTGTCATTGTTAAAATCCCAAGCTTTCAAAAGCAGTCCAATTTCTTCAGGAGTGAACTGAATTTTCATCACCCTTCCCTGCCATATTACTTGGCAAGTGCCAACATTTCAGCTTTTCCACCACCAAAATGACAAGCTGAAAGGGCAGCCATATCATGTTCGCTAAAAATATTGTAAAAAACACGTCCTTCATAGTCACACAATCACCTATTCGTAACTTATGCAAAGGTAATCGAGGTGGCAAGTGGCAATATTGGCAAGATAGGTAACGGGTGAACAATGGTATACTTTTCGGTAGGGATGGAGTTAGGTATTGAATGACTAGTTTAGTGGACCAAGCTCAATTGTGGGCTTGAGTCCATTAGGGTTAGGGTTGTGATTGCTTAGTAAATAAGCTACATATTTATTATAAGTACACATGTAATCATTTTATGTAAACATACAAAAACACAATCAATAATAAATCTCTATTGTCTTTCATGGTATCAGAGCTCAGGTTAACCCACCATCAAAAATTTCCTATCCTCCGGTCATCGGTACTTGCCGGTGATCCGGAGGGATCCCCTTATTTTTGCTTTATTGTTTTGTTTAATTGGTTTTTTTATCCAATAAACACTAGCATCCAAAACCCTAGCCGTCATAGCACAAATATTATGTTGATATAGCCATCAAATTTGTTTCATCATCATTACTCTTTGTTTTAACACGGAGATCATTGTCGTTTTTCAAAATAGTTGGTCAAAATTTGTCGCTCCTACCGAAAGGCAAAGCAAGCCATGACGTTAAAAAAAACCGTCACGCAAAGGAGGAAGCCGCAAGCAACAAACAACTATGCTGCCATATACAATTATGCTTCCACTCAAACAAATAACATAGAAGATGAAGAAGAAAAAAAAGAAGAAGAAGTGGGATGTTCCAATTTGTCCGTTCAAAAATCTCCCGTTCAAATTGCGGGGGAGTATTGAATGACTAGTTTAGTGGACCAAACTCAATTGTGGGCTTGAGTCCATTAGGGTTAGGGTTGTGATTGCTTAGTAAATAAGCTACATGTTTATTACAAATACACATGTAATCATTTTATGTAAACACACAAAAACACAATCAATAATAAATCTCTATTGTCTTTCATTAGGTTGACCAGAACCACTTTTCGCCCACTTAGAGATAAAAGTCATAAAACATAATATGAATTGACCCATTCATAACTAAATGAGTCTAAATTGCTACCACCAACGGATCAAACAGTATGTGAAGATACAAGAAAACCTTCATGTAATTGTTGATAAAGTGAACTTATAAGGTACCACAGTTACGTCCAACGTTTTGGTTGATGGGCCTTATTTCTACATTACGGAAAAAACTCACATTAACATCATAAAACACATTAATAGGACACGAGTTGATATTGTGACCATTTCCCTGGCCATTCCAAGATATTCACCCAATGAGGTTTTAAGCTATAAAAAAAATGTGTTGCACGGCTTATTGTGAATTACTATAACTGAATACTTTCACTTCATTTCTAACTCAATTACTGAAGCAGGTTACTAAACTTTTGAATAAACTAGCATTCTCTCTGTGATTCGGACCAATTGACAACGAAACCGTTAAAACTATACCAACCTTGTGATCTTTGAACACCAATCAGCCTTAGTTTTAGTTAGCTGCTCCATGGGCACGGATGCGATTGTGCAGGGACTATGAAAACAAGTTTCTGGTTCAGTTATTAAGCTTGACAAGCTTGTCAGCCTTAGTTTTAGTCACACTCAGACGAATACAAATCTCAACAGATAGCTAAATACACCAAGCGACTCCATATTGTTATTCGAAACCAAAGTAGAGTACCATTGTCACCAAAGGCTTAAAAGACTATAAAATGCATCTTTCACAAACTAACAACCACGAACCAATACAACGACTTTCATTTCCAACTATAACTCGACATAGGAAAAGGTTGAGATATGGCCGGGTCTTGGCCGGATATGGCCGGGTCTTACCTGGATATGGCCGGGTCTAGACCGGATATGGCCGGGTCTTGGCCGGATGGCCGGGTCTTAACCGAGTATGGACGGGTCTTACCCGATATGTTCGGGTCTTGGCCGGATATGTCCGGGTCTGGGCCGGATATGGCCGGTTTTGCAACATGGCCATCTTTACGCCGTACAACCACAATCACTAACATGATGCCCCTGCTTGTTACATTCCGTACAAGGTCCCCTTTTTATATATAGAGATACCCATGCATGATCATCACTCATCATAAGGTATTCCTTCATAGCAACAACAACATCCTCCTTTAAAGGATATGGCCGGGTCTTGGCCAGAAATGGGAGGGTCTTGGCCAAATATGGGCAGGTCTGACCGGATATGGCCGGGTCTGACCGGAAATGGCCGTGTCTTGGTCGGATATGACCGGGTCTAGGTCGGTATGCTTGGACTACTAACGGATATGACCAGGTCTTGTCCGGTATGGCTGGTTCTAACCAAGATATGGCCGGTCAAACCGGATAAGACCGGGTCTTGGCCTGAATAATGGCCGGAGTCTCACCGGATATGGCCCTATCTTTGACCGGATTAGTGCCGTAATCTTAACCGAGTATGGCCGGGGTCTTACCAGGATATGCTGGTCTTGTCAGATAGGCCTGGCTTGGCCGATATGGCCGGTTTATCCGGGTCTCGCCGCATATGGCCGTGTCTTTAGCCGGTATAACCGAATCTTAGCCGGTCTTGGCCGATCTAAACCGGATATAGCCCTGGTCTAACTGCAACCTAACAAAGTTACAACAAGTCCACATAAAAACCCAAACTATATTTGCAGAACAATTGCGGCAAGTTTCCACAAGAAATCAGGATGGACTTATGACTCTAAAGGCAAACCCGAGTTGTCTTCAAATTGGAAAACGCTAACTACTGCAAAAACGCGTCTTGACATAGTCTTGTTCAGTTAGCGTTAATTTAAAATTTGAAAAGTATTAATATGGTTGGACTCAAAGTAAAACAGAAGTGACATATGAGAAAGGCAAACCCTGTCTTGGGGCTACCTGTATTGGCCTAGTGATCACTTTATTTTGTTTGTTAACTATGGCTGTGCACCGTAGTTAATTGGTGGATCTAATCCTTTTCCAAATTTTAGGTGAAGTATTTTTATGAATACTATTGTGAACCAATATATTACTAGGAGTAAATGTATTATCTTTTCTTATATCTATTTGTTTTGTACACGTTCAAGTATCTGTCTCGCAGTTTGGTTTGAGGGTATGTGATTCAGCATACTTGCACGTTTGTAAATGTGTAGTTTACATCGTGCATTGTTGGTCTTGAAAAAAGGCAGTAGTAGTAAAATACCAGTAAGATTAGGGATGATTCACTTGACGTGGATGATGGTTTGTTGATTTTGGCGTAAAGAACGTGTCAAAGAAGAAGTTTCTTAATAAAAACCAAATGCAATGTTTTTTGTGGTGATCTGAATTGAGAAGACGAATTAGATGGTGAGTTCCCATAGTGGCCAGATGGATGGATTGACGCCTGGACTGAACTCAAATGTTGGCTGGACCTTTGAGGCAAATCTTATAATATCTTGACCTATTATTGATCAGTTTGCGTGATTTCAACGTTGAAAGTGTAATCATGGTCGGGAGAGAACACATACCAGAAGTGACGTATATAAAGCAAAAGGAAAGATGGGAAAAAGTTGGAGCTACCTGTATTGCCCAGTGATCACTTTGGTTTGTTGTTAAATATATGGGTCGAATTGACATTTCTATGCCGTTTGAACATACAATTAAAGGCGGGTTCGAAAAGGAAACTTTGTTCTTACACATACGACAACCCCACTATTCAAAAGCTTCACGGAACTGCTTCAAAATGATGGACGACTGGATGAGTCCTCAACAATGTTTAAGTTGATTTATATAGGTGAGTTTTATAACGATGATGGATTAATATAGAGAAATAGACACAAGAACACATTAATTCAGCAAGCACCAATTAATTATAGTTGGGTAAACAAGTGAACTTACATACAAGCATAAGACAAACAAAATAAGTTGATTTCATTACATAACAAGCGAGAGTACATACAATACAAAAGACTACCTAAGAATCATTAAAGCTAAATAAGAAATACATAGAATAAATCTTGAGATCTTCAACGTCTAGCTAGCACTAGGACAATGTTTTGCAACATGGCCATCTTTACCACAGTGCCGTACAACCACAATCACTAACATGATGCCCCTGCTTGTTACATTCCGTACAAGGTCCCCTTTTTATATATAGAGATACCCATGCATGATCATCACTCATCATAAGGTATTCCTTCATAGCAACAACAACATCCTCCTTTAAACTTTGTCCAAATCAAAAGATAGATACAATGGCAGCTAACGGGCAATGGCAATGTACCAACTCCCATGGTTTGTAACACCTGGGCAAGAAGGGCATGTCGAAAGACTGTCCACTTGCTATCCGTACGATGTGCCATATACAATTGTACATATAGCAAGTGGGCAGTCTCTTTCGACATGCCCTTCCTGCCGTGTTACAAACCATGGGAGCTGGTACATTGCCATTGCCATTAGCTGCCATTGTATCTATCTTTGGATTTGAACAAAATTTAGAGGAGGATGCATGTTGTTGTTGTTTTTATGAATGAGACCTTATGAAGAGTGATGGTCATGCATGGGTATCTCTTTATATAAAGGGTACTTTGTTGGGAATATGGTAGATACAATTATTGGTACTATACTACTATCTTGATCTCGTGAGACACTCATTTATTGGTTAAAATTAAACAAAATTCACACTTTTTTGACATAAAAGTATAGTAAGTTACATTTTTATTGGATACCTTTTTTTTATAAGTGACTACTCATCTTTGATGTTTACTTATGCTAGTATTTCGATGTGCAATCTACTAGTAAATACATTTTAAAAAGTTGTAAATTAAATTAATAAAAAAATGTTTTTTACTTTAAGATGCCATGTTTTTTTAAGGATGTGATTAAAAGAAAAATTACAAAACTCGCTCAAGATGCGTCTCCTTTCATGGCATGGTCCAATGTTTACCCTAAACTTCCAAGCAGCTTGTAAACACCAAAACCGAATGGGGATTGCGATTAAGACAATCCCCAAAAAAAATGAAGTTTTTCGATCAAGCCCCAAACTCCCGTCCATGCACAGACAACCATTATTATTATC
Organism: Tanacetum coccineum; assembly: GCA_026074375.1. NCBI lineage: Eukaryota > Viridiplantae > Streptophyta > Magnoliopsida > Asterales > Asteraceae > Tanacetum > Tanacetum coccineum. The sequence continues at coordinate 18,383 of BQNB010014300.1, forward strand.
CTAGAAATTGTATAATAATAACCCATGAAAGATAATGTAGCCTGCGTATACACGGATCTGATAGAATAACTTCATGCTATTAATTTAGCAACTTCCAAATGGCCGGTAATCATACACCTTAGAAGGACATAACCAATATTAACCCAAACAATATGCAACAATACAAATCAAATATTAATGGTATCCCTAATAAGAATCGAACCCAGGTTTGATAATATACCAGCCCCATGATTACACCGAACATATCTTCATCACTCAGCTACCATTATTGCAAGTACACATACCAAAACAAAGGAGCAGAGAACCATTACCAGTAAATATTCCTTGAACGAACAGCCACCATGAAGGAACATGGCAGGAACAACGACGTCCTACCGTTTAGTACCATACCAGCCTCCACATCACCATCAATAACCCTAAAACATGGCAGGAACATGGCAGGAACAACGACGTCATACAGTCACCATGAAGGAACATGGCAGGAACATGGCAGGAACAACGACGTCATACAGCCTCCACATCACCATCAATAACCCTAAAACATGTAAGAAACCACATGTTCAATTCCAGGTTGAATTCCACAATAATCAACCATTGTGGCAAAGACCACATACTTCCAAATCGATTAACATCAAACATCCATTAACCCACTCACAACCCACGTACACATCGATTATAGAACCAAGATAAAAACCCTAAAAGATTAGGGTTACAAAAAACCCTAGCCATATTAAGGTTTATAAGCGTTAATACCAAATACACGCCGATTAGCAGAATCCAGATAAGAAAAACCCTAAGAGATTAAGGTTAAAATCCCTAACCATATTAAGGTTTATATGTGTGAATACTCCGATCACAATCAGAAAGCATATAAGCAAACACAGAAACACTGCATACAATACAACGCAACCCTAATGATGAAGGATATAGGTTTATCGTTGACATATAAAGAATTTAAACAGCGCAACAAACACTAAGATATATTGATTAAAACAAACCCTAGGAAGGAAAAGATTAATCAGATCGATAATGAAAAAGGGTTTGCTGGCGTTGCCTTAAATAAGGGATTTGATTGATGATTTCTTATAGATGAAACAGTTAGTTATAGCGGCCACCTCGAATAGAAAATACTATTCTAACCAATCGACAACTAGAAACCTTATGGAGGCATGGGTATCTCTTTATATAAAGGGTACTTTGTTGGGAATATGGTAGATACAATTATTGGTACTATACTACTATCTTGATCTCGTGAGACACTCATTTATTGGTACTAAACTACTATCTTGATCTCGTGAGACACTCATTACCTCATCTTTGTATATTTATAAAACTTAAAACTGCATAAAAGTTTCGGGTTTTTTTTCTCCTTTAAATTCCCTATTTAGATGGACTTGTCTTAAGTTTTTGAAAATTTGTAGTAATTGAAGTTTGATTATGTATCATTTATACTTGATTTTTGGCTCTTTTGGTTTCCAATACGAGATCATTGCTCTATCTAGGATTTTAAAAACAAAGATAAGTTAGTCATTTAGGTTTTTGAGATTCTCATTCAGGATGAAAAAAAAACAGGATATTTTCAGACAGGATTATTAATCTAGACAGGGACTATTCCCAGACAGGAAAAAAAAGAAACAGCCCCTTTTAGAGCTAGCATTTGGGGCCAGGGTGTCATTTATGTGATGTCACATTTGCCAAAACTGGCGTTCATTTGGTAGGACTTCACTTTGATATGCACAAAGTTTAAAGGAAAGTTCATTAAGTACATTTTTCACAAATCAAATATCGTATTGTATCCATCTATCAAAGTCTATCGCATTGGTTGCAGTATAAATTAAACATATACTTGGAGACAAATGGCAATATGAATACTTATTATGAGACGGAGAAAATTTAGTTGTAATTATCAAGTGTAATCGTTAGGTGTTAGTAAATGCTACTAGTCAAACGAATGAAATTAACACTAATTTGAGCTAATATGAGGTTGGACTAGTCAAAGTGTCAAACGTACAACTTGTATGTCAGTCGAGTGGGTGAACTATATTAAAGCACTTTCATTAAATTACTATTTTACCCTTGTACAATTGTACCATGACTAACGATAGATGCTAATAATAACCAAGGGCATAATTGTCAAATTGTTAACAAACGAGTTGGAATTTAACCCGCGCGTTGCGTCGGGGGCAGTACGCTTTTTTTATAAATAAAGTTTATTATATAGAAAGTCGTAAATAGATGAAAGCTTGTTTTGTAAAGTTTTTTTTCAGTTTGGGTCGGTGTTTTTTTTTTACTTTGGGCCAAATGTACGTATGTCTGAAACATTGCAATATTTGACTCGTTTTATTCACAATTCGAAGACCTTTCCGCGTGTATTTTTCCGCGGGTATTTTTTGATCTGAATGAATCGGTAGATATGTGTTATATATTTAATAAATAAAGTTTATTATATAAAAAGTCGTAAATAGGTAAAAGTTAAGGGTCCGTTTTGTAAACTTTTTTACGTTGGGCCAGATTGGGGGAAATTTTTTGGGCCAGATTTTGGGCTAGTACTGTGGTATTGTAGCATGTCACTGTAGCACAGTGGATTTTTTTAGTTTGGCCAGATTTGGGCTAACTTTTTGGCCCGACACTGTAGCACTGTAGCGTACTGTAGGTCAAACTTTGGTCAGACATTTGTGAATTGTATTATAGGTTAATTTTCTATTTTGGTTTCAATCTTGCAACCTTTCTTTCTTATCTACTCACTCTTTTTCAGCTTTAAAATTTACTCATTTGTCATATTACCTTCCTCTATAATTCACTTGTACAAAAATTTACTGTTGTTGTGTACCAACATACTTTTTGAGTTTTTTTTCCCTTGTTACTAGTTTACTAGAACTTCATTAATTGTAATTATATAAAGTGTGAGAAGTTAGTTTACTAGTATAACATATTATAAAGAGAAAATAAATTTATTTAAAGATTAGTAAAGAATGTAAAATTACTAAATTGTCTATAGTCTTTGTTTCTTTTAATATTCTAGTGATTTCTTTACATGAACGTCCTAACTTCCGACCCCGATGCATAAAAACAGAATTGAAACGATAACCGTTTCGATGCGATTATCTCAAACACCCCCAATCTTGCTTGAGGCGCCCCAATCTTCAAAAATCAAACCCTAATCTTAATTTTCAATCCTTAATCCTCCGGATCTTCTTGTTTCTTTTGTGTAGGATTGCTATAACCCTGTAATTGAGATTAACAACTAGTTGTTTGATCTCATAACGAGCGTGTTAGGCGATTTTTACCTTTAGTTCTTGAAATCTGTGCGAATTTGTTTTTTAAATTTTTTATTTTTTTTCGTTAACCCTATTTTTGATTGCAAACCCTAATTGTTTTCTGCTTTTTGGTGCCCTAAAAAATTTTTGCATTGTGTAATCTTAGGTGGTCTCATGGGAAGCCACAAATCAAAGGAGGATGATGTCTCTAAGATCTCTACATCTATATTTATCACAAATTTTCTCTTGAAGGGTCGAGGACGAGGAGGAGTAAGCAGGTCTGATGACGGTGACGATGTCAAGTAGTTTGATGATGATGACGAGTAACTGACTGACGCCGTATAAGCCTTATCGAACAAGGTGGTGAAAAGAGAATAATTATTAACAAAGGCTTAATGGCTCTATTATTATTGCATAACCAACATTTAACATTGGTAGGAGAACAATAGTTGCGGAATTACTTCATATGGACAAACGTCTAGAAACGGGATGAGAAAAATGAAGACTGAAAATTTGAGAGAAACCAAAAGAAGGAGAGAGAAATAAAAATAGAATTAAATGCTTTAACCACCCAACCTATCATGGAATGGGTATTGATTAATTGGAATTGATAGTTTTTTCCCTTAGCTTATGTCAAGGTATTGTTATGCAAGATAAATCTACCACTACTATGTAGAACTTTGAAGTTGTGAATATTAAAAACTTATACGGAATCTAGTCAATGATACTAAGAAGTATTACCATTTAAATTACAATAATGATACATGATCAATAACTGAAAGTTTACCACAAATCTTTCGACTTAATATAAACGAACATGCTTATATAGTGTTATCGGTTACAAAAACCTTGTGAAGTCTGATGATATTTAGATTGATTATAATACAAATGAAAGTTATATCCAAATCTCTTGCCTTAGGACCATCGTTTATACACCATGGAGTCTATTGGCTTACAATTTTTTTTCTTAAGTTATCATGATCTTCTAAACAAATACTTATACGTATCTTTTAGCAAAAAATATCCTACATACTTATCCCGTAAAGAATATTGATAATCAATTCTTTCTCTTTATCCTTCTCTCTTTGTCTTTACCTTCTGACAGTTAAAAACTCTTCTAGCAGTTGCTAATCTTTCAGAAGTTGTAACTAAGCAACGCATTAACTTTTGTATCAGAAGCACTAATTAGCAGTATTAATTACCAAACAGCATCAAGAGGTCTTTTTAATCCTAATTATCCTCCCCTCAAACTTGATATTTATCTTCAAAAATCATAAGTTTCTGCATTAAGAGTCTTCCCATCCCCTGGAGGATGTAATCCAAAACAACTTCATTTCTCTTACCAGGTTTAGTCCTGAGCTTTGATGTTGATAGCACTTTCATCCAATGATCAACTTGAAGCTTCTTGTTGAGCATGTCTGTGATATGTTTGAAGGTCGATTAGGGGGTACTTTTTCTCTCCAGCAATAAGGGACATGGCATATTTGAACCTCACAATAATGTATCCACTGAAAAAAGTGAAGCTTCAAAACTATCACCCTTTGTTTCCTGTAGAGTCCTCACAAACTTTACTTTATACATCAGGTTCAAACATCACTTCAGATACCTCTAGTAACACTATTTTCATATGCCTCAGCTGCCTTGTTTATACCTATGTTAGCTTTAACCAACTTACATAGGATTTTCAAAGTCTTCTCTGTCAATAGTCTGAAGCATATGAAAATTGATGAGATACCTATTTGAACATTCCATCAGCTCTTATGATTTAAAAGTATCCCATCTTTCCTTCTTTGGTGATTTTCCAGTCAACAATGATTGAAGACTTAGTTGGTATAGCATCAATTGCTACCTCATCATCAAGAATTATCTCCATATGGTTTTTCATCTCTGCTTCTTCTTGATCATCATTTACTTCAGCTTCTATATTCTCATCTAACTTCTACTTCTTTAAATTTTCAGATTCAAGTTCTGTTGTAGCTCTTTTTGAATCTGCTCTCTTTTCAGCTTCAGCTCTTTTGAACTCTCTTTTAAGCATACTCTGTTTTGTAGGTAACTAAGTGTTAACTCTTTTGAAAGCTTTGTCAAACATGTCCTTGATAACTTCAAACTTGAAGCCCTTCAACTGTTTCAAAGTGTATCCTTCTCTGTTTTTCAAATAGTTACAATATAGCTTTCTTTGTTGAGCTTGAGTTAGTGGTTTGTTCCTCTTTTCTCTTGCTCTCATTTCTGGAAATTGTTTTCTTTCTAGCTTCTAAAGAGTTGGATAACACTTTGACTTTTCTTAATACTCAAATGCTTTGATCTTCTGCGTGTTAATTGTTGAGCCATTTGATAGTCAGCCTCCATCATTGCTTGTGTGTTATCTTATGATTCAATTAAAGCTATGTTGACTTCTTCTTCCTTTTGTCTTGCAAGCCTCTATTCTTCTAATTCAGCTTGTAATTGAGCTTAAAGATTTAAAGCAACCTCTTGATCATACACATTATTTTTTTCTCTTATTTATAAGGTTTTTTCAGGCTCAACCTATTTTGTCTTGCTTTGTCTTTTCATGTGAAGTTGTGATGGTTGTGAAGGTGGACGTTGTTGTTGTACTTTCACTTGGATCTTTGAACTAACAACCCCTCTCAGCTTGGGTCTTGGTAAGCAGTTGTTGTTGTTGTAGTAGCTATTGTAATAGCCTTGGTTAGCTGCTTTGATCTTATTAAAGTTTGAGCAGGGTCACCTCATCAAACAATTGTTGTTGTATGGTTGCACTGGCAGTTGTAACTTTTGCCTAGTCACTAACTCACATTTTCAATCTCAACTTCCCTGTTCATCTAAAACTACATCGTATCAACATTTGGGTTATTATCAATGTTTACCCTGTAGTTCATCAAAACCAATGTCACCTTGCATCTTATCAATGTCAGCAATCTTCTCCCCTGTTTGGATGCATCCGCCTGATCACCCAAAACTAGCTTCATCAGAGGAAACCACTCTTCTAGCTGAACCAACATTCCTTACCCTTTTGAGTCCTAGAGTTCTTGACTTCCTTTTATTTTCTGACTTTTTAAATCTCTTTTTTAAACTCGCAATCTCCTTTGCTTGAGCAATCTTTACTTCCTTCAATTTAAGAACCTTCTTTTGTAAGTTAGTACATAAATACATCAATTCATTAAGTTGCAGTCTATCCTCACCACTGAGAAGTGGATCATTGGAATGTGTAGGTATATGTTCCTCATTGGCAGCCTCATCTGTTATAGGCTCACCACTTGATGAAGGTATCTCAGTTCCCTTTCTCTGTTTCCTCCTTAGTTTTTGTTTCTTCTAAGGTTGAGATGTTGATGGTTGAGTACAGTTGTGGGGCGTGTTGGGATCAGTTGATATGCTGAACCTTTCCACCTATTTCTTCATGAGCTTGAACCATCGTGGTTTGAAATAAAGGGGTGTTCTCTTCTAGGAAAAACATTTTTTCCCTTCCTCTCTTCATGTCTCAAAATCTTCTTTAGTATGAAGTGAGTAGTACAAAATATCTTTTAATGATTGTCGGTGACATTTCTCCCAAGTTTTGATTTATAAATACTTGTATAAATCTTGGATACATCAGAAATTTAACCCTACCTTCCAAGTTCTTCACCATATTATCAAAAATGTACTTAGAAAAGTTAAATTTTTTGTTTGTGGCAAGACAGATGATAGCAGAGGCCATAGTGCTACTAAATTCGTTCTAAGCAGTAGTCTTAGCACTAAGGAATTGCATTGAGGTGAAAAGAAAGCTTTATAGAATTATATGAATAAGAAATTGCAGAATTATATGGATTCAACTAGCTCGTTTAGCACTAACGGAATTGCGATTCCTAAACAGTTGTCTTAGCACTTAACAGTAGTCTAAACAGTATTAGTTCTTAGCACTAAGGAATTGCAGAATTATATGGATAAGCAAATTTCATGAGGTGAAAAGTAAACTTTTATAGAATGTAAGCTTTTTGTGTAAGATTTTTATACCTCATTCTTGTCAGTTTTTCAAAAATGGTACTAGTAGGCAAACAATCAGTACCTCCAGCATCTTCCGGATGGAGATCTCTTCTTATTGTGGATTCAGTAATGACAATCTTCTTCTTATCCACTAGGGCTTGTAACTGACGTTCCCTATTAACCATTTTTTATTTGGCAGTTGTCCAGAACTGTTTAATGCATGATGTATTTACTGTAGGATTAACAGTTAAAGCATAAATGATAGGGTTTGCTTTCATAAACTCAACAATTTGCTCAAACCCATCACTTTCTTCAGGTTTAGACAAAAACGCGACTAAATTATGTGTTTCAGCGAACTTTAGAGCAGCCATTGATGTTGGGTTTTGACGATTAACGATAAAATTGAGTTAGGGTTTGTGATTAGAGAGTATATATGAATTGAAATTGAGTAAGTGATTGAATGAAACCCTGAATCGAAGTATTTATGAAATCGCCCTCAACAGCATTAACTTGAACTAGCAGTATTAGATGTACTAAGTTAATGCCTAACAGCATTCACACGAACCCAACTTAGTAACCCAGCAGTAGTTAGTTATGTATAGGGCATTATTAACTTAACCAACAGTAGTAAGTTTATGACTAGCAGCCCATGAACTAAACTACTGGCCAGTGAGTAGTATTTGGCCTCGCAGCATTTAACTTATGCCTGCAGTATAAGTTGAGTCACAGCAATTAACTCCATTTGTTTCTAAAAAAACATTATCCATCATTCAATTTGATTCTCAAAAGATCGTCTTTCTATTTTTTATTCTAACTATATCTTTAATTCTTTTTCTCACCAATTCACTCTATCTGTTTTTATATACACAGCTCTCTTTCTATTTTTATTCTCACAATACTCTCAATTCTATGTTTACCCTTCACTGAATCACTCTGTCTATTTTTTATCTCACAAGCTCTACTTTCTGTTTTTCAACTCTCCACTTCTCTCAGTGTCTTTTAGCTACACAGTCAACTTTTTTTTTTAATTTCAAACATCTCTTATTCTGTTTTTTGCTCACTAATTATCTTTCAATTCTTTAGCTCGACTTTTTATCTTATCTGTTTTTGCTTTCTCTCAATTCTCCAAGTATAATTTATATCCAGCAGTAGTAAGTATAAACTAACTACATTAATTCTGCAGTATTAAGTTATAATAAAGCATTAATTCAGCAGTATTAAGTATAACTAGCAACACTAGTTATACTTAACAGCAGAAACTTTTAATTTAAGAGCACTTACTCCAAAATTATTCTTGGTAGCTTTTCCATTTCATTATTCTCCTCAATCAATACTTCAGAGGTTAAGCATTCCAATACTTGCAATCAATTATTAAAATCTGCTAACATCAAATGCTTTTGTGAGCAAATCTGCAATATTCTGATCTGAGTGAATCTTTATCATTTGAATAAGCTTCTTCTTATTAGAATCTCTGATAAAGTGATGCCTAATCTCAATGTGCTTTGTATTTGAGTGAAAAACAGGGTTCTTCACTATGTAGATAGTACTTTCATTATCAATATGAATCTTAGTCTGCATAAAGTTATATCTATAATCCAGTAATTGATTTTGGATACAAAGCACCTATCCACAACAACTGGAAGCAGCTATATACTCAACTTCAGTTGTGGAATTAGCAACCACAGTCTGCTTCTTGCATTGCCATAAAATTAACCTGAACCCAAGGAATTGACAACCTCCTGTTGTGGATTTCCTATCTAAACTTGCTCCTGCATAGTCATTATTAGTATATGCCACCAAATCAAAAGTTGAACCTTACGGATACCAAGGCCCAATTTGTAGTTGTCTAGTTGAAGTTCTTTGAAGTATATAAAGATCTTTTTGTACAGCATGAAGATGTGAAATTTTAGGGTTTGACTTGGAATCTTTGCACTAGCACATTCTGCAACATAATATCAGGTCTTGAAAAAAGTTAGATACATCAATAAAGTTTGGGTGTCGACTTTAGGGTGAATTAGCGACCCTAATTTTTTTATATGGTCTTTATTGTGTCTTATTTAAATTATAAAGTGTATTTATTAAAGTATATATAAATATTAAAACAATTTATAAATAGATTAAACAATTTTGGGTCGAAATTAGGGTCGACATTGTCGACCCTAATTGTTTCACCATAAATTTAATTTACCCGCCAGTGTTTTGTTTGATCCGCTTCGACAAAAAATATTGTCGACCCTAATTTCTTTTGTTAATGAATTTATAATATAAAAGAGTGTTGGTAGATTGATTAATAAAATCATCAACACTAATAAGAATTCAGATTGAAAAATTTTGTACCAAACTTTTAAATTCTTTTTATAAATTCAGTAAATCGTAACGTAACTGTTATTTTTATTTTATCATTTATTAGTTTGATTTGATAAATTTACTTCAAAGTTAACTGAATTGAATGTAGTTAAACCACAAAATACACGGAAAGATTCCTAATCGATTAACGTTTATTATTATAACATCAAATTACATTAGAAATCGATAAACACTCAAACTTTAAAGCATCTGAATTACATTTCAAATGCTAAATTGATTTATCTTAATGAAAAACTACTCCAAACCAAGTTTTCCCATGTCATTATAGAGCTCGTGAAGTATTGCTGCTGAATCAAGTGTGTGTTTCTCGGGATGCATTTCCATCTCCTAGCTGCTACCCTTAGTACTTATCTTTGCCTTCTAGTGTCTTTATCTTTTCAGCCCAAGAACCTTTACAATTTGAGCACTCTGCCATTTCAGATTCTGTACCAGATACTGGTAGATCCGGTGAGATGAGAAATAAACTTGGTCGTGTTGAAGTTCCCGGAGATAACTTTGGATGGTGTGATGATCCAGAAGTAGAAAACTTTTATGGAGGCTCCTAGGTCATCCATCTCCACATAAAGTAGGCACACCCAACATACCTTTTTAGTGTTAACTTTTTCTTCAAGGTTTACTGGTGTTACGTAGTAAGGAAATCATAAGAAAAGTCATTTTAACAAGCAAATTATTTTATATTACACAAATAATTATGTTTTGATAGTTCACCTTTGAATAAGGACATGCGTAGTATTGTCTACCATAACTGTAATCTTTGCGTGATGTTCGCAACACCACATCTCCTCTTTCACACGTGCACTTATTAGTGTTTGATTGTTATCGCTCCATCTTGTTGGCAGTTGATCAAGGTGGTGGTGGATATGTGGTGGTGGTTGTAAGGATAAGATGTGTGTTTCGTGCCTGGGAGGATTAAGACATATCTGCTTTTATGGTAAAGAAGAGTGCTTGGCGGGAGTATTTGGCGGGAGTTTTTGGCGGGAGTATTTGGAGGTGAGTATTTGAAATACCTTATGTCTACCTTAACTTATGTAGAACACTCTAATATTGAACCTTTAACTCACTACGTTGAACCTGAATGTCTAACCCTAATGATGCAGTTAAACTCTATATTGAACCTGACTCTACGTTGAACCTCTTAATATCTGAACAGGACATCGTACGTTGATACCTCTATGTCTAACAGTGACTCATACGTTGAACCTTATCTATAAACCTAAATCATATGTTGAACCTACTAATATTGAACCTGAACATACACGTTGAAACCTCTAATATTGGACCCGGACTCGTACAGTTGAACCTCTAATTCTAACGTGACTCATAAGTTGTGCCTCTAATGTGTACCCCTAATAATTGTTGAACCTCTAATTGAACCCTGACTCATACGTTGAACCTACTAAGATTGAACCCTCTGACTGTACGTGAACCTCTAATGTCTAACAGTGAACTACATAAGTTGTTGATTAACCTCCTAAGGTGTAAACCCTAATCTTCATACGTTGAACCTCTAATATTGAACCCTGACTCATACGTTGAACCTCTAATATTGAACCCTGACTCGTACGTTGAACAATCTATTGTATAAACATTGAATCATACGTTTAACCTCTATTGTACCCTAACTCAACGTTGAACCTCATAATATTGACCCGGACTTCATACGTTGTACCTCTATATATTGAACCCTGATCGTACGTTGAACCTTATTTGTCTACTGTGACTCATAGTTGAACCTCTAATGTGTAACCTAAAATTCATACGTTGAACCCTACTAATATTGTAACCCTGACTCATACGTTGAACCTCTAATATTGAACCCTAACTCATACGTTGAACCTCTAATGTCTAACAGTGACTCATACGTTGAACCTCTAATGTGTAAACCCTAACTCATACGTTGAACCTAACTAATATTGAACCTTGACTATACGTTGAACCTCTAATATTGAACCCTGACTCGTACGTTGAACCTCTAATGTCTAACAGTGACTCATACGTTGAACCTCTAATGTGTAACCCTAACTAATACGTTGAACCTCTAATATTGAACCCTGACTCATACGTTGAACCTCTAATATTGAACCCTGACTCATACGTTGAACCTCTAATGTCTAACAGTGACTCATACGTTGAACCTCTAATGTGTAACCCTAACTCATACGTTGAACCTCTAATGTGTAACCCTAACTCATACGTTGAACCTCTAATAATTGAAATTGATCGTACGTTGAAACATTAATGTCTAACAGTGACTTATACGTTGAACCTCTAATGTGTAACCCTAACTCATACGTTGTAACCTCTAAAATATTGAACCCTAACTTCATACGTTGAACCCTCTAGTGTGTAACTCTACTAAAACGATTGAACCTCTAATGTGTAACCCTAACTCATACGTTGAACCTCTAATATTGAACCCTGACTCATACGTTGAACCTCTAATATTGAACCCTTATTCGTTTAACATTTCATGTGAAACGGTACCATCTCGACACATCCGTTTAACATTTCATCTATAATGTTGAATTATTTATTGAACCCTTACACATACGTTGAACCTTTATTATTCATTTTTTTTATTATTCATTTTTAATATTAACAAGCAGGATTGCCTGCGCGTTGCTGCGGGTCGTTATTTTTTTGCGCGTTGTTGCGAGGCATTATTAATTTTTTATTTTGTGCGGGTTTATTTTTTCGGCCTCATGTTTAATAGTTTTTTTTTCTTATATGGGCTTATGTGTGGGGCCCATGTTTTTTTTGGCTATACGTTACTGCATGGCCTTTTTTTATTGTATTTTGTTCGAGTTTTTTTTTTCGGTATCATGTTTAATAGTGCGGGTTTATTTTTGTGTCAAAATTTTATTTTTATTTTTTTCTATTTTTTATCTATGTGCGGGTTAATTTTTTCTTGTCTAAAGTTGTTAGTTCTGTTTTTTTTTAAATGGGCCTTAGTGTTGGGGCCTCACTGTCGAGGTATGTTTTATCTGAATAAGTCAATACTTTTGTAATATTTTTTTATTATTTATTTTTATTTATTAATCATTTTTAATATTAATTTATTATTTATTTTTATTTATTAATCATTTTTAATATTAATTTTAATAATTAATATACATTTTTAATATTAATTTACATATAAAAACTTAGGTGGACATTGTCGAACCCAAAATTTCGAACTAATGTTAGACCCTTAAAAATTGCCCCTAAATTCCCATAATTGTCACAAATTTTGAACCACCCTGCCTACTTTATTATTTCAATGAAAAAAGTTAGGGTCGACATTGTCGACCCAAAACTTAGAGTATTTGTCGACCCAAAGTTAGGGTCGACATTGTCGACCCAAAAATGTTATCACATCTACCTCTGTGGTCACGAGACTTAGACAGAAAACTTAGATAAACAAAAAAACACCACCACCACCACTCCTTTGGCGATTTTTCAGGCGAACCACCATCACCACCGGGAGATTATAACCACACCACTTATATCCAACCCACCACCACTACATATCACCAACCACCACTACATATCCCACCACCATTACTCGTCACTACCCGAGCATCACGAGCAACAAATCCTCATCTTTTTCTTTCTAAATCATAATTCTTTTTCTAAACCCTCTAAACAATAATTTCTTTTACTTAGGTTTTTAATAATTCGTTTTTGATTAATGTGAAGGGGTTGAATATGTTTTTTTATTTCATTTTTTTAATTAAATTTTTGTGGTTAATGTTTTATTTTGTTTTTGGTATTTTTTGATGGTGCTAATGAATGTTTTTTGTTGTTGTTTGATTGTGCAGCCGACCATGTCGACCGTAGCGACCACAGCCGGGTCCACAGCCACCGCGCCGACCACAGCGGAGTCCACAGCCGACCCGCAGACAGACCACAGCCATGTGTCCACAGCCGAGAAAGGTTATTTTTTGTTTTTTTTCCTTTTGGTATCCTCGGTGGCATGTCGTTTGGTATTTGTTTTTGTATTTTATATAACTTGATATGAATTTGGTATTGTCTTAAGAATGTTTTAGGATTTTAGTGATTAATTTCGAAAAATCCCCGTCCGAAGTTAATCAACCTATAGAAAACCCGTCTGAAATTGCCTTTTTCTAAAAAAAACAAAACAGTTCATATTCATTTGGTATAAAAAATAAAAATCATTTATTTGAGTATGTTTATTTGCAACGCAGTTATGACAATTGATAAGAGTTGGACAACTATATCCAATCGTAATTCCGAAGCATTTTTAGATGGTTTTTTTGCATTCATCAAGCATTGTGAGCCATTGTTGCACCCCATCACACAAAAGATCCGTTGCCCATGTAGTCGTTGTTGTAACCGTGATGATAAGTTTGTTACCCTCAAAACTCTTGAGGTACACATATCTAGTCACGGGTTTGACCAACATTATACCACTTGGAAATATCACGGTGAACCGACTCTTCCGCTACCTCCACCAGTACCACATTCACCTGAACACATTGACATGGATGCGTTCTTCGAAGATATTTCTGCAAATAATGTCCCAACTCCACCAACTCAAACAACTGGTCCTCAACCAGCCCAAACAACGGGTCCTAATAACGAGTTTGAAGAGTTACTTTCTAGGTCCACCCAAAAGTTGTACCCGGGTTGTGATATGACTACATTGGAATTTACAACAGAGATTTCGCACATCAAGGCTTTACATAAAATAACTGATGCCGGGTTTAACAAGATTCTAGCTCTTCTCCAAAAGGCATGTTCCCCTAGTAAAGGATACAATTTCCCATCGTCATACTATGAAATCAAGAAGACATACAAAAAGATCGGGTTAGGATATGAATCGATCCATGCTTGTATAAATGATTGTTTTTTATTTTGGGGATCATAGGAAAACAAAAAGATGCATAATTGTCCAATCTACAAAGCGAGTAGATGGAAAGACCCAAAGAAGACAAAGGGGAAGAAAGTTGCAACCAAGGTCGTGCGTTACTTTCTGTTAACACCTAGACTACAACGTATGTTCAACATAAAACACATAGCAAAATGGATGACTTGGCATGCTACTGGACAGTCTAAGGAAAACGGTAAGATGAATCACCCATGTGACGGTAAAGCATGGAAATATTTTGACATGATGAAACCTGAGTTCTCTGGTGACCCTAGAAACGTTCGATTAGGGTTGGCTGCTGATGGTTTTAATCCTTTTGGCATGATGAGTCAAAATTACAGCATGTGGCCGGTCATATTGACAACATACAACACACCACCGTGGATGTGTATGAAAGAATCTTCTTTAATGTTGACGATGTTAATTCCTGGCCCTAAATCACCTGCAAAGGACATTGATGTTTACTTGCAGCCTTTGATTAAAGAACTCCAAGAATTATGGAAAGGAGTCTGGACGAAAGACGCTGCTACAAATACTCTTTTCCAAATGAAAGCGGCGGTTTTATGGACCATCAATGATTTTCCAGCTCGAAGTAGTTTGTCTGGGTGGAGTGGGCAAGGCTACTACGCATGCCCCACCTGTAACGAGGACACTCCATCGATGGCTGTCAAGAACAAAATCGCTTATGTTGGTCATAGAAGATTTTTAAAGACAAATCATCCACTAAGGAATAAAAAAAAGGAATTCTATGGTTTAAAAGAACCGAAACCTAAACCTAGAAAGTTTTCCGAATTGGATATCCAGTTACAAATTAATAAAGTCTTAAAACGTCGCCCGGGGAAACATCCAGATATTACTAAAAAGAACCCTAAACCTATTCGAGAAATTGAATTGAATTGGAGTAAGCGTTCTATCTTTTGGGATCTTGAGTATTGGCCCTTTCTTCTACTAAAACACAATCTCGATGTCATGCACATCGAAAAGAACGCACTTGAGGCTTTACTGAATACCTTGTTACAGAACGACAAAACCAAAGACACGCCAAAAGCAAGGCAAGACTTGGAAAAATTGAATGTTAGAAAGGAGTTGTGGTTAGCTAAAAAACCAAACGGGAAGTTCGAGAAGCCTCATCCAAAGTACTCTTTCACAACAGAAAACAGAAAACGTTTTTGTAAATTCATCAAAGGAGTTAGGCTACCTGATGGGTTTGGATCCAACTTTAAGCAAAAAGTGACCGCTGATGATAACAATATAACGGGCATGAAATCTCATGACTGTCATATAATGATGCATCGGTTACTTCCTTATGGAGTACAACAATACTTGCCCAAAAGTATTGCAGCTCCTATAATCGAGCTTTGCTTGTTCTTTAAGCAGCTTTGTGCTCGAACTTTGATGCAACAGGACATGGGAAAAGCTAAAAAACAATCGATCAGTATCATGATTGAGTTAGAGAAAATCTTTCCTCCTGCTTTTTTTGACATAATGATTCATGTGGCTATACATTTACCCGATGAGGCTATTCTAGGTGGCCCTCTTCGCTACAGGTGGATGTTTCCATTTGAAAGATACATGAAGAAGCTAAAGAATTATGTCCGAAATAAAGCAAAGCCTGAAGGTTCTATTGCGGAGGGTTATGTTTCAGAAGAAGCATTAACTTTTTGTTCGCGTTATCTTAAGGATGACGTTGAGACGAGATTTAATCGTCTTGGCAGAAATGACGACGGTTTGCCTGAAGAAGGACCAGATACATTCCAGGTGTTCCGGTCTGTATGCAAACTGACGGGTAGAATGAAAGCAACTCGGCTCACTGCAGATGTTAGGCAGGCAGTTTTATGGTTTGTACTTAACAACAGTCCTGAAATCGACGCAGACATCTTGGCTTTCAGAGAGTATGTTTCTTCCTTTTTTTATTTTGAAAAATCTTCTTTCTCGATGACTTATCCTAATATCATGAACTTTTGTAGAGAATCGCTTGATAACGTGGAAACAAGTTTTCCCGCGTGGTTTAATTACAATGTAAATACATTAGATATATTACCTCGGAGTTATTGCTCATCTAAATCTGTTTGTATCTCTTTCGTAGATTCGTGAAAAAAAAGTGACAGATGGCTGTAGTGAAGACTTATTCTCTTTGGCATGTGGACCTACTAGTGCATGTACATGCCCCGCTTGCATAGTTAACGGTGTGAAGTTTGTGGTACATGAACGCGATATACTTCATACCACTCAAAGCAGCAGAGTTTTAACACCCGGGCTTGATGGAGAGATGTATTATGGTCAACTCGAAGAAATTATGGAGCTCACTTATATCGGCCCCCGCAAGGTTGTGTTGTTTCGATGTAAATGGTTTGACATCATTAACCCTAAGAACCATACGACACGCAACAGACGTTCTTACATTGACCAGGGCATACATCATATTTTAACTGATAGGGAATTTCACCAAAATAACCAATACATTCTTGCGACACAAGTATTCTACCTTGAAGACCTTGCTAGACGACCACTTCATTGGAAGGTCGTCGAACATGTTTATCATCGAGATGTGGCAGAGTCCGATCAAGATGTTATACATGGTAGCAGTTCATCACATGTTACACTCTCTGTTGGTTTGACTTGTTTGGAGCATACGGATTTGAGTATAAATGCTCAATCGACAGAAGTGGACGCCCCACCAGTTAATGATGACAATGATAATGCCAATGAAGACAATGCTAATTTTATTAATAATGAAGATGATGTCGTTGCACATGTCCTTGAGGATGATGATGTTGAAGTGTCTGATGATGATGAAGTGAACCCTAGTACTAATGTTGAAGAAGTTTTATCTAGCAATGATTCTGACTATGACAATTGATCTTAAGTTGTAGTTTGAATGAAACAATTATTATATGTTTAAATTTGTAATTTTAATTTGAATGGAATTGTTTTTATATGTTAAAATGTGTATATTTATATGAATTTGTGTACTAGCATTAATTGGTCCACGAAATTGTGTGTTCTTGTACTTGTTATTTTACAGATGGCGTGTGTAGCTCCTAGATCACACGGTGGGGATGCTGGTGGTAGTCCACCCAGACGGCCCGTACCGGCCCAGTGCCAAAGTAAGAAATTATGATTTTTTTTTATTTTTTATAACACTGATTCTTTTTAATTTCTTTTACATGAATTTTCACGACTCAATAACCTATCTTTGTAGGTTCGATGCTACGTCTTGAGACGGGAAATCGGTCCTTAAGGAAGGCGTTTAAAGAAAATAATGAACAACCTTTGATGATTGGCTTTGATTACGAGGATCTTGGTACCTTCCATCCTTTAGGCAATTTTTCAGGCATGTTGAATAATCTGTCTCTATGGGGGAAACACGGTCCCAGCCACTTCCCCCTTGCTTTCGAGTGGGATGAAATTCCAAAGGCCTTTAAGCGCATCATTTACACTACATGAGGTCATAATTGTTTAAATTTTTTTATTCTATTCATTATTGTTTATCGACGTTTAGATATGCTGTTATGTTTAAATTGTTTGTTATTTAAAATGCATTTGTTATATGTAGAGCTATTTAACCTCGCGGAATGGTTACAATAATACTAGACAAATAGGTGGTTGACCAAAATGTATATACGGTGGGGAAAGGGTAAGGCTTGGTTCTGGAACTTAAATTGAGGCAACTTTGGCGCAAAAATAAGAACTGGATCAAGGTCTGACCATTATGCCAAAACATACGTCGCCCCGGGGGAAACGAAAAAAGGCAAAGAATCATCCGTCGCCGCAAGAGTGTGGGGCGACAAAACCGTAAGATGATTGGAATCAGTTGGTTGATGTTGTCCCAAACCGGATTGAGGTGTCCCCGAGAAGTTTGCAAGAATCCGTTAACCGAGCAAAAAACACGATAATAACCCATCAAGGAAAAAAATCATTCACGCAAAGAAGGGGCACTCAAATAAGATATTGTATAGAAAGCCGACAAAGGGTGTTACGAGGACCTCATTGAAACGTTGAGGAAGGGGCACTCAAATAAGAAGACTGGCCAATTTAAAACCACAGAAACAAGCTGTGATATGTAAGTAATAACTTTTACATGCTTTAATACTTATTTGTTTGTTTTTTAAACATTTTTTTTCTTTTTCTATCACAGTTGGATATGAAGGCCATGCAATATAATGTTAAAGCCGACCTCATCCCGTTCAAGACCAATCAAGAAATATTGGATGAAATCGTTCCGAGTGACAACCACCAGAATATGTCGGGTATGGGCAGGAAGTTACCGGGTGGTGGCTCAACTTCTACGCAGTGAGCGCAAATCGTGCATTTGGAAGATGTTATGACTCGGGATCAGATCAATCAGATGTCAGGCAAAAGAGCAAGAGAAAGAGTTGATGACGGAGGCGCAGGCACGGGCTTATTTGCTGCGTTTTTTAAAGGTGGTCGCGGCGGCACAACGAAGCATGTGGTCGCTACAAAATTCTGAGGCGAATAATGCAGCCCTTGGTTAGTTTTTTTATGCACTACAACTCACCAAATAGTGCTGTCCATTGTATCCCTCCTACTTTTAGTCTCTGTACCCACCCCCACCGGTCCTATGCCCAAAATTCACCCATTAATTAGGACTCACTTACTCCAACATCCTTTCCCTTTACTCAACACTCAACCTCCTTTTACCGGCCCACTCCAACCTCCTATACCGGCCACTCTAAACCTCCTATTCGACCATTTCCCTCCCATTCCCGTCACCAATAATAACTTCAACAACTGTTATCGTCCCGTTCTCAACTCCATCGCCTCTGGTTCTAATTCTCAAGTCGAACGTCCCCACTACATCCTTCAAATGAATCCCCATCATGATCGTTAGCCAGAGCCTTTTGTGAACATATGGCTCAAGATTTGGATCGTGATACAATAACGATGTATCAGGGGAGGAGGAAGGAGGTACGAGCATGTACGGGTAGGTGTATGATGACTCTTCGGCGACGACGACGACGAGTAGGCGTTTTTATGTAGTATCTTAGTATGTGTAATAACTTTTAGACTTGTTACGTTTGTGAAACATGGATTTAGTATTTTATCGTGGCGTGGATTTTGTTGAATGGAATTGTGACGTTTAGTAGTATTGTAAAAGTGGATTTGTTGAATTGTATTTGTAACGTTTCGTAATTTATCGTATTGTGGATTTGTGGTATTGTAACGTTTAGTGATTTGTTATTGTATCGTATTGTGGATTTGCCGAATTCTGGATTTGTTGAAATGTAGATTTTTTCCGGAAAAAATTCTAGAAAAAATCTGGAAAACTCTGTTTTTTTTTCCCAGGCACTTTTTAGGGTCGACATTGTCGACCCTAATCTCAATATTAGGGTCAACAATGTCGACCCTAAACTTAGTGCTATACCTACGTGGAATACCACTAGTAATGTTTAATAAATATCAAACTTAGGGTCGACATTGTCGACCCAAAGTTACAAGTGGAATGTCGACCCTAAAAAATTAAATATTAATCGGTTTTCTATATCAAACTTAGGGTCGACATTGTCGACCCAAAGTTACAAGTGGAATGTCGACCCTAAAAAATTAAATATTAAAAGGTTTTCTATATTAAAATGGTTGTAATAAAAATAAAAGTTTAGGGTCGACAATGTCGACCCAAAGTGTCAAAGGAATTGTCGACCCTAAAACTAGTCAAACTATTTTGTTGAAATGTTGTGGTCCCCATTGTCGACCCAAATTTCAAAGGTATTTGTCGACCCAAAGAATTTTGGGTCGAGAGTTTTGGATCGAGTTCTTAGGGTCGAAATTGTCGACCCTAAACACTTTGGGTCGACACCCTTTGTAGTTTAGGGTCGAAATTATCGACCCTACACCCTTATATTGTTGTAGTGATACTAAACCATTTGTAATTCAAAGGTCATTTTTTTCTCTATGAGTTTCATAGCAATGCACAAACATAATTGAAAGGGCATATATCCCAATATCAGAGGAATCGAATTATGAAAGTTTATTCTTAATCTTGCAATAGTCTTCTCATTTATTTTATTCATTGTTTTAGGTCAAGGAAGTGGTAAACATAAACAAGACCCATCTATTTAACAAAATTATTAGAAAGTGTACTAACTATCATTACAAAAACGGCAATTACCTTTGTCGTTTTGGTCTTGGGCTTATTTAAGCCTGATCACTTGGGTCCATTTCAGCCCGTCTTTTCAGCCGCCCTTTTATCCACCATTAATTACGCTTCCTGAGTCTTTCCCAAATGCATATGGGATCTTCTAGATGCTTCTACTGAGTTGATACCGGGTTGCAGGGAACGAAACACCACAATTGAAAGATCATCTATTTACTAACAATCTATTTCAAAAATAGGAGACTATATTATCTTCTTCTTTTTGTCATCTTTTGTTTATTATAATTACTAGTTTGATACCCGCGCATAGCGGCGGTGATAAAAATTGCTAACCCAACTCGCTCTGCAATTCCCTACCCGCTTAGAAAATTCATTTGTTTGGGTTTCCGTAGCTTTCCCGCAACATCATATTAACATCATTCTCGCTTGTATAAAGACTCACACACTCTCTTACCTATCAAACATTGTCTCCAAAAGTATATATCTTTTACGAATCAAGTTTGTATTCAAATTAAAGTTAAAGTTGTTAAAAAATTCAAAAATAAAACCCACAAAAAAATGGAAAGCTAATAATTTATAAAAATATATCAAAATGGATGTTGAATTAAAGATCACGAAATTTTAAAAAATACGATGAAATTAAATCATAAAAAAATAGATAAAAAGATATGTCAAATTGAAAATAAAGATAATTTTTTAATTAAGAAGTGACACACGTCACTCTATGATGTGATTTTCTAAAATAAGATGGATGGTCAAGATTGCACCTCCTTATCTTAATTTTTTTTTGATGGACAAATGCTTTATATAATAGTATAGAAAAAAGGCTTTTTTTTCAATTTGTTAGATGCAGGTAGTAAATCCCTATCAACAAGTCCCACCGTCAGCTTGAGAAGATTTTTTTAGGTCTTTTTTTGAGTTTTTTTATTTATTTATTTGATTTTTATAAGTTTAAATTTGGAATGAAAATAGTTATTAGTATTAATGATAGGTGTTTGATGATATGCAGGTGTTGATCTTTAAAGTGGGGAAGCTGTGATGTTTGGAAAGAAGCAGAAAGTATAGCTATAATATAATTTTAAGTGTTTAATAAACTAAATTAAATTATACGTGGGTTTTTTTGGGTATCTGTTTGTGATTAAAAAATGTTTTTGTTGTTGTTTGCAGGTACTTTGGAGGTTGAAGAGTTTGAGTGGGAAGGGGCTAATAATTTGATGCTTTGCTTGGGAATTTTGGTGGAAATGGGCCGAAGTCGAATGGTGTTAAAAGGAGGGATTTGGTTCGGGTTCGTATGAAGCGGCAACAATAGGTAACACGTTCTTTCAGTTTCCTTAATTTTGGCTTATATTTTTCATGACAACAGACCAAATGTCGAATGCTACATACTAGACCCAAACACAAAAAGTGCTGCTTTAGACGATTCATTGGAAGTTTGTGTGTGTGTATGCATTCTGTTTTAGATACATTACAACAGCAAGTAGCTAAATCAGGGTGAGAAAATATTGTTGGTTCAAACAAAGAATGCAAAATTCAGCTTCTCTAATATAGGTCAAATGGGTCGTCCCTTCTTTCTAAGATATAATAATTTAAACCAAGTACTTCTTATGGAATAGGGTATGAATATATAATAACAGATGTGTTATCTCTTTTCCAGTGCACTGTGGTGAAGGAGGGGAGTCAAGTTTCTCTGTTGCAGGTCCTTCTTTACGACTGATAACTTACTGCGAACCTATAGGCTGTTATGGTGGCATACCGCTTCATTCAGGTAGCAGCACATGTAAACACCAGATGATCACAATGCAGACCATCTGTTCTCCAAAATAAAAAGTAACTAGCTGATCTAAATTTCATATACTGCATTCATCATATCATACCTATCCCTTCTAGCTCTGACTTTTGTGGTCAAATAGACTAGCATTCACATCGAAATCGAAAATTAGTCACTGAATTTAACATTCATTGTAGTATTTGATTAAACCTTTTTCCAGATATTTTTTATTCCAGTTTATACAAGTTGTAGACGGTGGCGTAACTTAAGTATATTTATTGGGAGGCCAAAACTACCGCAACTGGAAAATGTAACTCTTTATTATCTGTAAAACATAGGATTACAAATCAACCGAACAACCTTTATGGTTTTTAGATTGACTATTCAAGTAATCTGTTTCGAAAGTAAGAATTCTGTTACAAACTAAAAAGGCAAACAACATTCTAATGTGTTCCTATAATTACAATAAAGTCTTTACTATGCATGTACATAAGACTATATGAATCTTCATATAACGAATGTAATATGTCTATTAGTTGATCTTAAATAAAAATGTGCGTGTTGGCCCCTGTGCAGCTATTGCATGCCCCCTAATTTTCTCAGTTTACACTTTTAGCTTGATTCGTGCGCAAATACCAAGAAAAAAATGACTAATTTGCTTCCCACTAGCAAACGAGATCGGATGATGTACATCAGGTCACATAGTACATGCTTATGACAATATTGTAGACAAACAAAGACAATAGGAGCAAAACAGGAGCAACGCTCTGAATAAACTCGAACAAAATGAAAAAAGACACAGCAAGTCAATACACAAACTCGCTGCAAGAGTTGATGACATACTATGTAGCATCACTTTTATTTATACACGAAAGTGCATTAGATTGTCACATTTGCCCTTTTTATGTTCTTAAAAGCAAGCTCATATGGAAAAAATACTCAATTTTACTACATCACCTAAAGATCCATTATTATGTTGTTGCAGGTGTTGTGAGCCTCATCTTTGCAAAAATATATCCGAAAATGATGCAGTAAAGGTTAGATTTTTTTTCTTACCATTTGTTCACAGCTAATAGTAGTTATAATAGTTCACTCTCTGTCAACTGAATCCAAATATGGAAAATTTGGATACAAATGTTTTGATAATAGCTGAAATATGGCGGATTATTTTTGGCAACTCAGAACCAAAAAGACTTACTTTTAAGGGGTGTTTGAGTGTGTCGCAAAACTGAAATCTACATGTTTGAAACCACTTACACGTAGACCAATTGTCCTATTCAATAAGACCCTCACTACGATGAATTACTAGAGTGCATCACTAAATATATGATCCCTTGAAACGAGCAACAGGTAAATTTCATTTTCTTTCTATCATTGTAGTTGTAAAGTAAGCTTAAGTAGTTCTAATAAGCAATTCCAAACACTCCCTTATGAGTAGAACAAGAATTCGCTTTCTAACATACGCAATAAATAAGACGTACTATTTATTATATCGAAATGGAAGCTGGCACTGAGTTAGCACAAGCGCACCTGAGATAAACTAATCAAGATTCTTATTTGGACCTGAACATGTGCTATTTAGATCTATATATTAATATCTGTTATATATGTTAAAAGTTGCATTTTTCATGTTTTTTCATCTTATTTGCCTTTTCTTTAATGTAAACTGAATTGGACTGAGTATACAATTTATGATAACGTTTACTTACATCTTCAAATGACGCAAGAATATCGACCAGTTCATTTTATTATGATGACTGATAAGGAGTTTGCTAACTTAAACTAAACTCTCTTTTCTATGTACATTTAGCTCCAATGGGTGAAGAACAGAAAGTGGTTAGAACTAAAAATTGTGACTGGTAATCTGATTGTTTATATAACTAACATTACAATGTATGAATGGTTTAGCTATCCGTTACTGTTTGTGTGGAACTTTTTGTTTCTTTCTGGCAGTATGTTGTTTGCTTTTATGTCGTTAGTAAATAATCTAAACGAAAATGTTATACAGGAGCTTTCATTATACTTTATAGTACATTGTCTAATCTTACATACCTTTGTTTTGCAGCGATGATAACTGGGCATTAATTTCCAAGTGTTTTCAACAAGTTGGTCTTCACCGATCCACTATAGCACACGGTATCCAACAACCACAGCCTTGCTAGAGCTGATTCTAATATGAAAACTACTCAAACGCTGCTAATAGATACGGGTCATGTTTTGCCGTTAAACTATAAAAGAATATATGTACGAATGGTTTAAAGAGGCACAAGTTATTTTAGGAATATCCACAATGTTATGTCTATATATTAGCTCTTCTTTTACATTTTTGATTTTACCTATACGTTGCAGTAACATGTTAGCCCCGCCGCAAAGCGCGGGTTATTTTCCAACTCGTTGGATACTATACGCTATTGATTCTTATTTGTGGCTTTGTAGTTCAAATGTCAAATAATCAAAATTTTATTTGATAATGATTTTTGAGAAAAGTTCATTTGCATACCAGTTTCTCCTCACATACTAAGGGACAAATCTCCACCATCCATTTGAGTTTGATCTAATGGTGAGGATTAATCTAAGATTTAACTTTATTTAATGGATAAGATTAAACCTTAAAAAACATCCACCACCCCTTCTTACCTTTGTGTTTTTTAATTAAAACACACTCTTTTCACCCTTCATTTTTAAAAATCATCATACAGCACAGAAACGTAAAATACGTTATGATTTATTAAATTTACACCATCGTGCGAGCATTTATTTATGTTTAAATAGATGGCAACTTCATTTACTTTCGACAAATCTTTTTTTTTGTATTTTTTTTTGTTTTTTTCTCCGTGCAGTATTTTGTTTGATATTCACTTGTGATATTACTACTAATTGTATGTTAGAACACTTCACAGGTCTTTCGTTTAAATACGGGTATTACATATTGTGTGGACTCCAACTGATTCATCGTTTTTGGCAGTTAAAAGTACATACTCCTTAGCTTTCTAACCTCATTTTATCATACATAATTTTTGGGACCCTCAAATCAATATAGTTTATTTACTAGAAGTTGATGAATATCGAAGGAATTTTAATTTTTTATCATCAAACCCGCTTGAAGTATCACATGTGATATAACATATTTGTACGTTCGAACACTCAACATGATGTCATGAAATGAGCATAAGTATTTGTGTAAAACATTAAAATGATTAATTCATTGTTTTGAACATAAAATAATACAACATCTTTACTCATTCTATCCTTATTATCAAACATGATTTGTGAAAATAAATTAAAAACACTATAAAAAACTATGTTTTAACCTTTTTAATCTATAACAGGTATAATATCACAAGCGGATAATTAACATTGATTCATGTTACAGATTTCTAAAATTATCACAATAGTGTCACATTATATTGCTTTATCAAATGTGATATTAATTATATGTGAAATACCATAATAATGTTCACATTATATTACTTTATCACATGAGATTTTATTATATATTATTTATCATCGATGTTACTACAATGTCAGGGTTACATAATTTGTTAAGCATCGGAGTGAATCTTTGGTTTATAAAGGTATTGAGTATAGGCTTTTTGTTGGTTTAGGTTTTAGGGGTTTTTGGTATATCGTTTAGTTGGTTTAGGGGGTTTAAGTTAGGGTATAGATTCCTTAAAGTTTAGGTTTATATTTCTCTTGTGATTATTTACACCTAGTGGTTTGAGGTTTAAGTTTATTGGTATAAGGGTGTCGTCAGGGGTTTAGTGTTTTTGGTATAGATTTTAAAGTTTATGTATATAACCACTTGTGATATTATACCTAGTGTTTATGGATTTAGGGTTTTTGCATAGGGTTTAGTGGTTAGGGGTTTAGGGTTTAGGTATAAGGATTAGTGGTTAGGGAGGAGGGTTGAAGGTTTTTGGCACATGGTTTAGTGGTTAGAGGTTTAGGGTTTTGGTATATGGTTTAGTGGTTAGGGGTTTAGGGTTTATGGTATAGGGTTTAGTGGTTAAGGGTTTAGGTTTTGGGTATAAAATTTAGTGGTTAGGGGTTTAGGGTTTTTAGTATAGGTTTTAAAGTTTATATATATATCACTTGTGATATTATACATAGTGATTGGGGTTTAGGGGTTTTTGGTATAAGGTTTAGTGATTATGGGTTTAGAGTTTTTGGTATATGGTTTAGTGGTTAGGGGTTTAGGATATTTGGTATACGCATTTAAGTTTTATTTATATTATCACTTGTGATATTTTACCTAGTAATTAGAGGTTTAGGGTTTTTGGGTTAGGGTTTAGATGGTTAGGGGTTTAGGTTTCTAGTATAGATTTTAAAAGTGAAGTTTATGTATATATCACTGAGTGTTATTATATCTGTAGTTAGGGTGTTTTAAACATTTTGGTATATGGTTTAGTGGTTAGAGGTTAAGGGTTTTTGGTATAGATTTTATAGTTTATGTTTATATCACTTGTGATATTATACCTAGTGGTTAAGGGGTTTAGGTATAGATTTTAAAAACTTATAGTGTATATATATTATATATATAATATTGTGATTATATACCTAGTGGTTAGGGGTTTTTTAAGGTTTTTAGTGTAACGGTTTAGTTTTTAGTGGTTAGAGGTTTAGGGTTTTTGGGTTTATATATTCTAAGTTTCTGTATATTTATTTTGTAATATTATACCTTGTAGTTAGTGGTTGTTTAAGGTTTTTGTTATAGGTTTAATGGTTAAGGGTTTAGAGTTTTTGGCATATATTTTAAAGTTTATGTATATATCACTTGTGATATTATAACTAGTGGTTATGAGTTCAGGGTTTTTGGTATATGGTTTAGTAGTTAGGGGTTTAGGGTTTTTGGTATAGTATTTAGTGGTTAGGGAGGAATTAGGGTTTTCGGTATATGGTTTAGCGGTTAGTGTTTTAGGGTTTTGGTATAGAGTTTTAGTGTATAGCTGTTCGGGTTTTTGGTATAAGTTTTGTGGTAGGGGTTTAGGGTTTTTGGTATAGGTTTTAAAGTTTATGTATATATCACTTGTGATATTATACCTAGTGGTTAGAGGTTTAGGGTTTTTGGTATAAGGTCTAGGGTTTTTTATAACACCTCGTGTTTTAGGACAATGTACGACGTTAATAAAGTCACCATTTATTTTTAGTATTGTACGCGTTTGTTTTTAATGGAAATCGTTACGTTAAATCGCGTAAGCTAAAATGATCATTCAATGTAAACGGGCTTTAATACAATTAAATGTTTACAATTCAAGCAAGTGTTATATGATTATTATAAGGATAATTAATAACTTTGTTCATCTTTTTTTTATTGGCTACGTAAAATGCTTACGTTTAACGATAAAATGCGTTTACGGCTTTACACGGAAAGCACCAATACCTGACTGCTTAAAACGAATACCCACGATTATATTCCCAATACTCAAAATACTCAGTATAACATCAATATATGCCTATGTGGCCGATAATTAGTCAGATAGAACCAAGAGATATCAACTTGCTAAAAATATCTAAGTTAAGAAAGATCATAGGGAACCATCTCTTACACCATGAACCACTTGGAAAATTAACCTTGTGCAAGGGTTAGAAAGTAACCATGGTTAGGTTAGTTAGATATTTTGACTATAAATAGCATGCATGCACTCTTCCTTTCATAGATACTTAACAAAAATCACAAAAACTCTTCTTTCTCTCCTCTCCTAACCCACGGCTCAAAACCCCTTTTATATACAATCCATACTTTGATTTTCTTTCACCATATTAGTGTTTACATATCATACTTAAGGTATTCTAAGAAGAATTGAAGGGTTGGTTAAGCTTTGAAAGGGTTTTAACAAGATATTGCAGATTGGGTTCAAACCTTAATCTATGGTTTATAAGCTTTAAGCTTTGGATTTTGATTTTAAACACGGGTTTTTTTAGCACTCTATTCTTTATCTCATACATCATCCCTAAGGTCTTCCTAATTCCTTCATACTTTTATTTATTATGATTTTATGTGTTATATGTTAATTATGGCTAAATCACCACTAAGGACTTTTTAATATGTAAAATGAGTTCTTACTTATGTTTATGATTTTATGCACTTATTCTTATGTCATATGGTTATATATATCATGGAAAAATGAATGTAAAAGTATGTTAACATATGGTTTAAGTATAAACATGTTTAGGTTAAATTAGGGTTTTATAAGGTTACTTAATCTTCACATGTGAAAATAATGGAAAGTAAATTGTTAAACTTGTTACACATGGAATTTATTAAGACTAATGACATGGAACTTGGTCATTATTTAAGTATACATATTGTTAAAATAGCTTTAGGGTTTTAAAGTAAACTACTAAATTAAATAATACATAAAACAAAGTTTTTATAAAGATATACACATGAATACTTAGGGGCTGTTTTAAATCGAAATTCATACGTGGGTTTGACATAATTGTATATATTTTAATATACGTCTCGTGACGAATTCAACAAAATGATAAGAAACTGAAAAACTGAATTTGTTAACGAAAAACATACGTTAAATTACGATGTTTACGACTATAAATACTTTTATAAATCTATTTGTTAGAAAATTTACTATCATTAAAGAAACTAATATTTTTAAAACATCTAAAATATGATATAACTTTTAATTACGAGATCGTACTCGAAAGAATCGCTAAAAACGGAACTATAACGAATAAACTACGACATTTCCGATAATTAAAGTTTATAAAAGTAATTTTATAAACTATGAAATGTAAAAATCACTATCATCAGGGGGATTAACTTATAAATATAATACATCTTTTAATAACATAGACGTACTCGATGGAATCACTAAAAATCTGGATTAAAATGAATATGTTATTACGATTACAAGTTTTAAGCTAAATTAAAACTAAAAAAACGAGTATATAGCTGTTTGTGATAGTAAAAACCACTATTCTTCGCAGATATCAAAAACTTGATAATGTAATATTTTGAGCACTCGTCTTTCTACGAAGACGTTGGACGTATAGAAACGCGAGCAACGGGCTTTAAAAACGACCAAATTAGGTCATTTTACGAAAAGTTATATTATAAAACGTTTTCCACTTTTATAAAAATATTTTTTACTAAAATGTATTGTCGGTGACATTATGCTCATATAGTATTTTTGAGTGGTTATTAAAGTGCTACTAATACTAGGGAGTGTTTCATATGAGGCTCTTCGGATGACGTATCGACGAGTTGTTGGATTTACGATTAAGTTCATAACTCCGTAGTCATGTCATGACCTCTTTAATATGAGTAGCTACGACCGAAACGTAGTACGATTAATAAACTAAAGGATTATATAATGTTATTATTTAAAGTATTCGGTACTTATTCGACCTTAATTTATATAGGTTGAATCTAAAGTTTTTTGCGTGCGTTTTATATGTGTTATTTGGACTATCAGTACTCAAGGTGAAGTTCATAGTCCCCACTTTTTTTCAGTTTTTACTGATTTACTCTTATTGGGGTGAAAACATGCTTTGTTTTATAAATTGGATGCAAGTGTTTAAAGTATATTGATTATGTGTTTGCCTAAGTAGCGATAACCCTCCTGAGCCCATTATCATGAACTGTCAATTGCATAGATGTAGTTGTTAATTGCATTATGTGAGCGCGAATGTTATAAATAGATCTATTGGGATTAACCTCCCCGTTTGGGTGATTAGCTATCACCGGGAACGAACGTTGACCATGTCGGACTTGGATGTTGCGGGTTACAACATCTGTACGGGCAAAATAACTGCTAAAATAGCAAATATAGGTTGAGCTTCAGTGTCATGAGCTTAGTGCAACAGTAATCTGGTTTTGTGATTGTTGGCATATGTTGTAACATCACGGGAAAGTCTTGCGGTCCTGCATAATTTAAATACATAAACCTATGAATTCACCAACATTTTTGTTGACGTTTTAAGCAATGTTTTCAGGAGGTCAATAGGCACGAGGTGCCAAGGATGCATTGGATTACATTTTGGATTGCACACTTAAAGATTTATGTGCATCATATTTTGGGAAATGTATTGTTGTCTTTTGTAATATTAAACAAGGAACAAGTAAAGCTTTATGCTTTTGTATTATGTCTTATAATTAAATCCAATGTATCAATTTAAACGACTTTTATGTCGTTCTTATATATATCTTGTGCTGTTGATCTTGAAGTAACACGCCCCGGATCCTTATTCCGCTGCGACCCATTTTGGGGGTGTTACAGATTGGTATCAAGAGCCAAGGTTATAGAGAACCAGGTCAAAATGTTTTTGCTGGACTATAACCGTTTTCAAACATTGCATACATACAAAAGGGTTTTTACGGGGTATTCATATACAAATTGTTGCATTAGTCGGTTAGGCTATATACATGCATAATTGATATACGTGTTTATAATATATTACGTATATAAGGATAATAGTCTTATATTAATATACTTATATAAGTCACTTTTGATTTTTCAGTTTCGAGCATGTCGGATTCGGAAGATTCTACAGTTACGTATACTGAGATATCCAGCCCATATGAGGACCTATCTGACATAGGATCACCAGGAGCCGAAGGACCTATTTTTCAGGATCCACCGTCTCCAGATTACGTGCCTGGCCCTGAGGAGCCAGAGCAGGCACCACCTTCACCTATCTATGTACCATTTGTTCCAGAGCCTGTTTACCCGGAGTTCTTACCAGAGGACGATGTCCTACCGGCTGAGGAGCAGCCATTGCCTGTTGCTGCCTCACCTACTACTGAGTCACCGGGATACATTCCTGAGTCCGATCCTGAGGAGGATCCGGAGGAGGATGACGAGGAGGATCCAGCCGACTATCCTGCTGACAGAGGAGACGACAGGGATGATGAGGAGCCATCTGACGATGACGATGATGATGATGATGATGCAGAGGAGGAGGAGCACTTAGCTCCTGCCGACCCTGCAGCTGTTGCTTATTCAGCTGACCAGGACCCATACCTTGCTTATCGCGCCACGGCTAGGATGTCCATTTGACCCCACGCGCCGGCACCGTTCCTCTCTGAGGAAGTTGCTGAGAGATTGTTAGCCTTACCTACTCCGCCACCATCACCTCTCTCTCCATACTCATCACCACTTCCTCAATTACCCATCTCACCATTACCCTATACCTCCACCATTACCCATTAGCCTACAATTGTTGAGGGATCTCTGGGATCCGAGTGCTGGGAGTTGACAAAGAGATAACTACTGTTCATGAGCTGAGATGCCTGAGATGTGTTTTACCGCTTCGAAAGAGGGCCGTGTACGTATACTCCTTAGTCCTAGATGCGAGTCGGGGAGAGTTCGGCAGCTGGTGCTGCTCGGCAGTTTGGACCTACCACAGCTGTGGCAGACCTTTATGGATTACTGTATGTTTGAGGCCGCTCCAGGACGCAGGTGTCTAGAGGAGAGTTAGGCTATGGTATTTAGGGATACAATTGGGAGACCTTGTTGGATGCCATCCAGGAAAATCAGACCGACCACCCTAGAGGGGGTCAAACCAGTGAGTTATTGAGTTGTCTTTCTACTGTTGACAAAGTGGATGAGATCATTATTCTCATCTGGATGATGCACGGTATGCCGAGCTCTACTTAGAGCACGCGTCAACAGGTTTGGAAGTGATAGGCCCTTCCACAGGAACGCATCTGCCTTCGTTAGAGGAGGAGGCCGATTATCGCGTGCCGCTTGGGCTGGTCGACGGATACATGCGACCAGGTACATTTCTGAGGGCATGCTCACCTACTTTGCGGACTACGGGCATGGCCCTCAGCAGTCTGAGATAGTGAGTTGCAGGCTGCAGACCAGTAGGAATGGGCAGGCGGTGATTACAGATCTGACTAAAAGCAGACTATCGGAGGCAAAGGCTGTTAGTAGAGGACCCTAAAAGATAGTGAAGAGCCTCAAGGGCTCAGTTGACCGGCTACAGAGAAGCTGGGACCTGCTAAGGATCCTGCAGAGCCAGAGGAGGCCGGTAGCAGTTCTTAGACGGTGTTATGGCTGTAGCTACTGTACAGTTTGTTAAGTATTATGGGTTGTTCCCAGCTAGCAGACTGTATAGATCTTTTGTTTGTTAGCTCTCTGTATAGATTAATTTTTTTTAGCTACTCTGTTTAGGTCTTTTTGTTCATGTATCGGGGCTACTTTGTACAGTCCTACTAAGTATTACGAGTATATCTCGGCTAGTATGGGGGGGGGGGCTTTAGGTTATTTTGTCTTGTAAACCCTAAGTGCTTGTGTCATTTGTATTTAAACCATTCATGTATTATTTTCCAAGTTTTATATGAAAAGGTTGGATTTGTTTTATATGAAATCGAATTTTTGTGAATGAATGTCGATTTGTTATTTCAATACTGTTGTATATTTTCACCATGTGTTGTGATCTCGTTTTATTCATTTTATATGATCATAGGTTATGGTTAAGATTTGAAATCTTACGGTGTTATTGTTCTTCTTGTGATTTAAGAAAATGGCACAAGAGAAGGCCCACAAGAACCCACAGGTCAAGGCCAGTCACCGCGACTCCCCCAACATCACCAACAACTCCCCCACCGTCACAGACCTCTACACCACTTCGGTCACCAATGCCCAACTGCAGGCCATGATCGACGAGGGTGTCACTGCTGTGTTGGCAGCACGTGCTACGACCCAAAATGGCGATGATAGCCATACCTCAGGAACTGGTGCGAGAAGGAATGAACGCACCATTCGGGAGTGCACCTATCAAGACTTCATGAATTGTCAAACCCCCCGTATTCTTCAAGTTACTGAAGGAGATGTTCAGCTTGACCCAGTGGTTTGAGAGGATGGAAACCGTTGTTGTTCGCATAAGTAACTTTTTTTTACGCACGTGGGAGAATCAAGTGAAGTTTACCACTTGTACTCTTCTGGGAACTGCTCTACTGGGGTGGATCTCACATGCTGGACAGTGACTAATGAGTGGCATTATGCAATGACGTGGTCTGACTTGAAGAAGAAGATGACAACTAAATATGTCCGAGGAATGAATCAAAGAAGGTTGATGGCTAGAATTGTGGAACTAAAAGTACAAGGCACCGATGTAGTAGCTACAATCAGACGAGTCCAGGAGTTAGCATTGCGTGTGACAGGATGTTCCCTGGAAGAGACTGAACAAATTAAAGAATATGGCGGTGGGATGCCCTGACCTGATTTACTCAGTGTTGTGGCATCGAAGCAAAGACCATGCAGGGAGGGGGCTATGAGATGGCAACTGACTGATGGTTAGGGGATTAACGCTTTGGCTGAGAGACAGACAGAAATTAAGAGGAAAGTTTGAAGTCGGCTCCTTGAACTAACCAAACCCAACAACCAAACAAAAGGCAAAAATCAGGAAGGGGCTTATGTCTGCCGGGAAGGTGCCATGAAACCGTATGAGGGGGCTAAAACCTTGATGTCCCAAGTGTACTTCAACCATTACGAGTTCCTTTGATACACCAAACATGCACTATACTGCAAGATGCTTGGCCACCTGGCCAAGGACTGTAGGAGCCGGCCTGCAATGCAAACAACAACAACCCAATAACAATAATAAACAGCAACCGCAACACAATAAACAACAACTACCATAACAACAACAACCAAAGAGCCCAAGGCAAATACAAGCCATTATTGCTTTGATTGCGGGCTTGGCCACTTCTAGGAACAAACTGCACTCCAGTGGAGAAAAGAACAGGGAAATGGTAGCGGTATAGCAGGGCTTAGGCAGTGGGAGTTGCAAAGGCATAACCCAGAAAAACGTTGGTGGACAGGTACGCTTCTCCTATAAACAACCCGTTGTGCTTCCATATTTTATTTGTTTACTGGTGCAGATAGGAAGTTTCGTGTCTACTTAATTTAGTGCTTTGATTAATATAGCACATACAATGATTTGGTTATAACGTTGAATTAGCTGATGGGAGAATATTTGGGTAAAATTCGGTATACTGGGGTGCACGTTAAATGTATGAACCAATCCGTTTCACGTCGAACTAAATGACTGTTGAAATGGGTACTTATGATTGTATAATTGGCATGTACTGCGTTGGACGAAATCAGCCGTTTATTGGACTGTGCTGAAGAAGATCGTTCGTATTTCCTTTTGCGGAGTCGGAAATCTTGATTTTCATGGAGACGGAAGTAGAAATAAACGCGGGACTCGATTAAACATCATCTCGTGCACCAAGGCCCAGAAGTATCTGCTTCAAGGATGTCACCTCTTTTTGGCACACATTACCGTCAAGGAGACTGGAGACAAGTCGAAGAAGAAGCAACTGCAAGATGTACCGGTCGTCAAAAATTTTCCCGAAGTATTTCCCGAGGACTTGCCAGGCCTTCCACCTACCAGACAAGTGGAATTTCACATCGATCTAGTACCGGTGTTTGCACCTGTAGCACGGGCACCTTATCGATTTGGCCCCATCAGGAAATGAAAGAATTGGCGGATCAACTACAAGAGCTTTTCCCGAACAATGGTCTTTACTAAGACCTAGTTCATCACCATAGGGAGCTATTTCTATTTGCAAGAAGAACGATGGATGTTACGGATGTGCATAGCATTATCGGGAACTAATACAAAATAACGGTGAGGAACCGTTATCCGCTACAAGAATCGATGACTTATTCGATCAACTTCAAGGGTAGAGTTTACTCAATGATTACCTAAGGTCAGGGCTATCACCACAATTGAAGGTTCAAGGGAAGACATCTCGAAGAACTGGCCTTCAGAACTCGATATGGGACCAATTATGAATTCCAAAGTCAGCGGTTGGTTTACCAACGCAACCTGCTGTGTTCATGGACCTCATGAACCGTGTGTGCAAACTTATCTGGACAAATTCGAATTGTCTTTATTGTCGATATTTTGATCTATTCCAGAAACATGCAATGAGCACGGAGAGCATCTGAAGATATTGTTGGAGTTGTTGAAGAAAGAGGAGTTGTATGCAAAATTTTCCAAACATGTGAATTTTGTATTAGCAAAACTAGGTGTTTCTTGTTGTTTTGTTGGTATAGACACACACTCATCTTCACTATCTGATTCATACTCCTCAATGATAGGAGCATCAGACCAGACCTTAGGTTGACATTCTACATTAGATTCATTGACAACTGGTTCAGACACTAATTCAGAGGGTTCTGCACTAATGTTAGATTCACAGGTATCAAATTCACTTGATTGTGATTCAGATTCACTAGGTTGAGTCTGTTTTGGACCATATGTAAACTTAGAATCATCTACTTCTACATCAGGTCCTGAAGGCATGTAATTTCCTGTCATGGGTGGGGGTACAGCATGCATTCCCTCTGCTGTAACAAACCTATCATACAAAGGTTGGTTTTCTATCTCACTCTCTTTATTCATAAAAACACTCTGCAACACTTCATTTTCATAACTCAAAATACCATCATATCTGTGATCCCCATACCCAAGCCCAAACTTATCATTAGCACTCATTTGGGTATTTAGCAGTTTACTAAGATTCTTAGAAGAATTATGCCATTTTTCTACTTTAACATTTAAATCTTCTTTTTCTTTTTGAGCTTCTGCTAATAATTTCTTATGGTATGTGAGAACATCTGTTTTATCATCTAAATCTATTTTCATAAACTTTATCTTTTGTTCATACCAAAGTTGTCCTTGTTGATGAGCAACTAACTGTGCTTCAACTTTCTTAAGACCTTGAGAATATGCCTTTATTTCTATGCTTGCATCACTTAGTTGTTCTCTCTGAGCATCATATAGTTTTTTAAGATTAGCATAAGACTCTTTACACTTATTTGTACAAGAAATTACCTCTGTGTCTGAGTCTGAGCTGTTGCAAGCCATCAAAGCATAATCTTCATCTTCTGAATGATTTGTCCAATCCACACCTTCTCCATCAATTGTCACCAATGCTTTAGAATCCTCCTTCTGTACAGTTCTACTCCCATCCTTGTTTCCAGAATTCCATGCATCTCTCCTCCTGTTATCTTGAGTTCCCTTGATTCTACACTCTCTAGCAAAATGCCCTATTTTGTGGCAATTGTAGCATTCCACTTTGGTTTTATCAAAGCCAACAGGTTCTTTTGCATCAAATTGTAGCTTTCTACCAGTCTTCTTGTAAAACTTTTTCATTCTCATTGAGATCATGGCCACTTGCCACTTTAAGTCCATTTCTTCAAGATCATATTCATCAATCTGTTCCAAGTCCTCATGATCCAGTTGAGGGCAACTTGATTGATTAGCAAGTAATGAGTATGATGAAGGTTGTTCATACTTTGAGTTTTGACCAGAAAGATTGGGAACACAATAAGCGGTACTAACTTCATTAGTACTGCTGGTGTTCTCAGAGACAAAAGCTACATTTTGCGAGCTAGAGGATGATGATGCAGTAGAGCCTTTTATATCACTCTCAAAGACTCTTAGATTATTGTACAAATCATCAAAGCTTAGACTGTCTACTCCTGGTTTGGTCCTCATTATCAAGGAGACTTGTGACCAGGCAGAAGGTAGAGATCTTAGAAATGAAATAGAGATCTTAGGAACTTTTTGATTAGCTCCTCATAAATTACACCGGCGCCATGAATCTTTAACTTACTAAAGACTTAGAAACCGTCATAACCTTTGTGAAGCCCTTCTGGGTTGGATAAAGAATATCCTTCAAACTGTGTGCTTCCAGATATAACTTTTGCATCTTCTAGGTTTCGACATTTCCCACCAAATCTATATTTGATGGCCTCCACCACATTTCTTTTGCATCTGTCATCTTATGGAACTTGTAAGAGTGATCTTCGGTAGGAGCCATAAGCAAGGTGGATCTTGCTTTCCCTCTCACTTTTCTCTGGATTACAATCTCTTCAGCAGTTCCTAGGAGGCAAAAACCTAATTTACCTATGTATCTGTAGTGATTGAAACAGACCATTTTACCACATTTTGTATAACCTCCCAATTGGATAGTCTGTATGGGCCAAATAGTGCTCGATCTTTATAGCCCAAAACCATACTTCCTCTCCATATCTTCTTGGTGACGAGTTTCCATATCATTGATGACTTCTGCCAATTCCGCGATTCTGTAGCGAGCTAAGGAGATCTTATGGTTGGATCCTATTTGCTTTCTCCGGAGTTTAGTGATCTGAGTATGAGCTTGCTGGAGTTCTGCTGCTAAGGCGTCAAAATCACGTTGGATGATTATTGTTCCTTTACCGAGACCTTCGATGCCGTTTTCAATCTGTTCAAAACGTTCAGGAGGGATTTCTTCTAGATAACATTGGATACCCTGAATTTGCTCTTCATGACGTTTGATAGCTGATTTCCGGGAAGTTTCACCAATCTCAAGAGCTTGAGGTTGGGATGGGGTAGATGGAGATAACTGCATTGGTGAAAGAAGTCCTTCTGGGAGAAAGAATTCTTGAGTTTTAGGGGGTATGATAATTGGAGACGGGATTGGTGACTTTTCAGTATAGAAAGCTTGTAAGGCTTTCATGTAAGGATCATCGGGAAATAACGAAAGGGTCGGTGAAGTTAGCGGGACAATTCCAAATGTATTGGAAGCACTGGAGTAAGTTTTCCCTGGAGAGGTCGGGATATAATCTGGTGAAGCCGGGGGAACATAGTTTGGGAAATTGGAAGAAAAGGCATCCTCCAAATTAGCAGTAGGATGGTCGGGGGAAGACATCGTTCTGCTTAACAACCCAGCAGTAAATAACATAAGTTATTTATCTAGTAATATAATAGTTATGTAACTTTACATACCATTCCGGGAGATATAGCGGCACGGAGGACTTTCTTGGATGGAAAAAGAAAAATAGTTATAGTTAAGGTTTTAACCTTGTTCTCTATAACATAGGCTCTGATACCAAATCGGTAACACCCCCATTTTTACATATAGCAGCGGAAGCTAATCTGGGGTATTACTTCAAGGTACAACAGTCATAATCATAGAAAACGAATCAAAAAGAGTCGTTTATGAAAATAAGTTATCATTCATTTATTTCATCAGAGTTTTTACAAAAGAGAGGTCCCAACATCTGTATTTACAAAATGTGAATGATAATGGTTTTCCATCTTTATGTCCTCGTCACTCCGTGCCATTAGTTACCTGAGATAAAACATGCTAAAAAGTCAACACAAAGGTTGAGTGAAATCCATAGGTTTAAGTAATATAATTTGAATGAAAATGCGATAATTGGGTTACATTGATATACACCCAGTATTGAAAACATAATTTATTTATTGCCATTAGCTCATGAATCCGATGCCTTAGGTTATAATGATAATATTGCCCCTGCAGGTACCTTTGCCAAAATACCTGCATGATTTCTAATGATGTGCAATTGGTTATCGTTACTGGATACACCAACGGGGAGTCCAACCCAAATATATATATTCACAACATTCGCGCTTACTATAGAGAGTAATTAACGGTTCATGATTATGGAGACTTAAAGGCAAAGCAGTTACTTAGGCAATAGTAAATTGGAATGACATGTAGAAATAATTGCATTCATGTTTATAGCATGTATCTCCCTCGCGGGTTTATAAAATAATTGAAAAGCGAGGCTATGAACTCACCTGAACAGTTATAGGGAAATTAATAGCTAATGTGTATGAAATGATTGTAACGGCTTCAACACGGCAATCACAGACAACCTGGGTTAATATATGGCAAGTCTTAGTTTGATTGAATATATAAGTTTTTAGATATCGATGTTGATTTTGATATAAAGATTATCATAACACCATTCGGGCCATCATAATTCAGAAGTCATTCAGTAAACGTTTGAGGAGCTAGGGCACTTTAAATCGTAAACCCATCAACTTAGTCAGAACGTAATACCAAGATGAAACTTCTTAATATGAATCTCCCTAGTATTGTGGTACGATAGGGATGTGGACATGATTTTTGAAAGATATCGATGCATGATAAAAAATATGATATAAGGTTTTGAACAACAAAAAAAATAAGCATTTTATTCAATATCTAGAGATGTTAAGCACGACAAGCGTTAATTAAAGTTATGTCATATAATGTTTTGAACATGATTTCAAAATGTTACATTTTAGACCCTGGGGTTTGGAAAATTGCAAATAGACCCCTGAGGTTTGCACTTTTACGACTTTGGTCCTTCAACTTTTATTGATATACAAAATAAACCTTGGACTTTGGAAAGTAACATAAATGATCCCTGGAGTTATAACTTTAGAAATATGACAAAAATAGTCCTTGTACTTATAAGTTTTCAAAAGTTACAATATATACCCCTTGCATGGATAATATTTACAAAATATGTCCAATTTGTCATGCAAGCTTATTTTAACATTTCAATAGACATTTATAAGTTATAATAAACTAAAATATGAAGATTTAACGTAACACAAGTTTAAAATAACGATTCGTTAAACTAAGAAGCAAAACGGGTCAAATTAGGGTTTCAAAACGAAAACGCGCGGGTTTTAAGGTCAAATTCTCTTATAACTTATCAAAGTACTTATTTTAACATTATAATAGCTTATTAGAATTGATTATAACAAAATTTTACTAGTTTAACCCATAGTTTAAGTAAAAACATGAAATTAGGGTTTCGGGTGTACGGTTTTGGATCAAAAAGACATAACACTTAGGTTTTTGAGTTCAAAGCTTTATATTATGATTTTATCAAGATCATATGAACATTATAACGTTACATGAGCAGATTATAAGCTTAGAGAACCAGGTTTGAGCTTATAGCTTAGAAACGGGTTAAAATCGAGGCTTTCGGCTTAGTATGGCTAGAGTAACGACTCTCGGGCTTTGTTTTCTACAAGGCTTCGCTTCTTGAACGTCTTTTATGATCCTAGGATCATATGGGAGCAAAGGATTGCTGCCTTAAGGGTTATAGTAAG
Source organism: Tanacetum coccineum (assembly GCA_026074375.1). Taxonomy (NCBI): domain Eukaryota; kingdom Viridiplantae; phylum Streptophyta; class Magnoliopsida; order Asterales; family Asteraceae; genus Tanacetum; species Tanacetum coccineum. Next base: position 58,594 of record BQNB010014300.1, read on the forward strand.
AAGATGGGGGGTGCGAGTTTGAATGAACACATATGGGGTCTATTTATACCCATTTGAAGGTGTAGAGAGTAAGCAAAGCTTAAGATCTGTTCTTGAAACATAGGAGGTCTAGTAGGGGATGTTTAAAAGCTAAAAATTCAATTGTGGAGGTCTAGGAAAGTAGATTGATGTGTTGGATGTTGTTGGTGCTTGCCGCGGCTGAAGTAAGCAAAAGAGAGGCCATGTGCTCTCATTTTTAACCATGTGAAGGTCTAAGCAGCTGGGTAAGCAGCTTGAGGGTTTCTAGAATAGGTTCACATAAGTTATTTGCACTTGGAATGGTTTGAAATGGGTCAAAATTGATGGTGAAAGGGTGCGGGCTGTTTTGGGGTTCGACTAGGGTTTCACAAGTTTTCAAGTCTTTATTTCGTGTATAAATGATTAAGGATGTTTTATACATGTATCCAAGGTCTGATATACGAAGGATTAGCAAAGATTAGCAATTAGTTTGGGTTAAAACAGATTAGAATTAAAGAAATGAGGTCACAGGTTTGATTAGGGCATGTTTAGGGTTTTCTTGACTTTCTGATTTTACATTTTGTATACTCTTGATTAGGAATGATAGAATACAAATCCTAGGGCTTATATAAAGTATTATCAATGAAGTTTGGTCATTGGTTTAAGTTAAAATAGGTTGAAATTGAAAGAATAAGCCGTAGCTTGGAATTAGGGTTCATATAATACTTTTAGGGTTTTCTAGCTTTATAATTCTCATACATTGTTGAAGAAAGGATGGTTAATGATATAAAAAGGTTTGTAAACTCATTTTATGGGTTTACAATGGCTCTTGGTTGCTTACTTGAGAATGAGATGGTCTAAAAATGAGTAAACGGGTCAAAATCACAATTAGGGTTTTCTGGATTCGTTTCTTGGATAATTGAGGTAGAATGATGAAATGATGATGGAATATGATTGAGGATGTTGTAATTCATGTTATTATAACTTATTTAAGAGTTGTTTTAGGTTTACAATGGGTAAAAATCAAGAAACGGGTCATGGTTTAGAAACTAGCTTGGTTTTAGGGTTTAGGGTTTTGAATTAGGGTTTTGAATGCAAAAAGAGGTATGAAAGCTTATGAATGGAATAATTAGGGTTCATATATTGTAAAATGAGTATTGTATCTTGAAAATAAGTGATAGTGAAGAAATGAGGATGAAAACGGAGGTAAAACGGCTATTTTAGGGATTGAGCTTAATGACTTGTACATTAAGCTTTTAGAGACTTGTACTTTGACTTAAAGGGATTTTATATTTCAAATGAGATGTTATATTACTTGTAAATATACTTTAGTAGCTTGTGCATTCACTTTAGATATTAATCTTTTTTGTAGTTAGGGTTTAAAGCATCCGATAATGGTTTAAAGCCCGTTTTGATATGATGTTGCAAATGGTACCTTATAGGAATAATGTACCTTGTAATAATGATATTATGATATTGAATTGACATGTTATGATGTTTGCTTGACATATATGAAGATAGGATTGCCATATGAAGGTTGCCTGAGTCCGTTAACTTTAGTTATGCAGGTTATATTGCATATTGAGATATTGGCAAAGTAATGTAATGTAATAAAGCGAAAAATTTCCCTGAAAAAGGTGAGTTCATATATAATTGATAGATTGTACATCATCTAACTTAATAGATGGATATTTACATTTATGAAAATTGCGAGTTGTTATATAGTACAACAATATGTGCAATTCATCATCTCTAAAGACGAATCTATAGATAGTGCTTTTGCTAGATCTAATACTATTATTACTAGTCTAAAATCTCTTGATGAAGGTTATTACTAGTCTAAAAGACTTGACATCACTATCTCTTGATGAACTCATTGGGAATCTCAAAGTTCATGAGATGATAATCAAGAAAGATTCTGAAATAGTCAAAGCTAAAGGGGAAAGAAAATCTCTTGGTTTAAAGGCTAAGAAAGAATCTAGTGATGAAGAAAGTTCGACTTCCGGAAGTGAAGACGAAGAGTATGCCATGGCGGTTAGAGATTTCAAGAAGTTTTTCAAACGAAGAGGAAGATTCGTAAGATAATCAAGGAACGACAAAAAGACCTTTCAAAGAAGCCAAGATGATAAGAACAGTAAAGGTGAAACAAAGTGCTTTAGATGCGGTGACCCAAATTATCTTATTGGAGAATGTCCAAAGCCACCAAGAGACAAGAATCAAAGAGCATTCATTGGAGGTTCTTGGAGCGATAGCAGTGAAGAAGATGATGAAAAGGGTAAAGACGAAACATGTCTTATGGCTCAAGCATCCAATGAGGTACATTCTGACTCCTTTTACTTTAGTGATGAAAACTCATCAATAGATGACGTAGCTCTAGATAATGAATACAATAAATTATGCAAAATGAGCTTAAAAATAATTACAAAGAACAAAAGATTAAAAGCCACTAGAAAAAGATTAGAAAATGAGCTTAGTGAATTAAAATTAAAATTGTCTAAATTTAAGAAAAACAAAGAAGTTGATCTCAAGTGTACAAGTTGTGAATTGCTTAAAATTAAGAATGAAAAACTCAAAGAATAAGACACTAAACTAAAAAAATTGAAAAGAGTTGATGTGTTTCAAAAGCTTTAAATTTATAAACCAAGACGTACCGATTAATTGATGGAAACATATAGGAAAGTGTACCCTTTCGAGTGTAGTAAAGTCTAGGTAAGTCCAGGTCATCCCAAGGGAGTTGTGAGTTTTTAGAATCAAAAAGTAGTTTATTAAGAAAGTCCAAATGATTATCACGATCATTAGACACATATTTAAAATAACAAGTAAGTTATACCAAACGCTAGAAATGATTTAGATTATACCAAGATTGCTAAAACACATGAGTCTAGAAATGATATGTAAAGATATTCTTAATCAAAAATAAAGCATACAAGCCACAAATGACAGGTAATCACAATAGCAAGTATATCTACCGATTATGCAAGGGAATTCTTTCGACCTATGACCCGAACATAACAAGCGCATTAAGATAGATTTGTTACCAATATTTATACAAGTATGATTCCCCTAATCAAGTCGTTAGACGTGAGATTAGTCCTTAAACACATAATCATTCAGGTTATCTAGCAATTTACTATCAAATTCTCACAAGTATAGTATTGATTCACGACTCAAAATCAACCACACCAATTAAGACTTTTGACCTATATCGACTGAGATGATCAACCAAAGGATAGACAATAATCCGAATAATAACATATCAAGCATAAAGCATAAACATTGAAAGCATATCAAAATAACCAAGACTATATCATAATCCTCATAAAGCCCAAACAAACACAATTAACTACTCCATAATCAAATAAGTAACAAGCATGATGAACATGTAAATCTCAGTAACATTCATATCAAAAGATAATAGAAGTTTACCAAAGTTTTAAGATCAAAGGATGGTGATTACAAGATTTTCCAACCAAAAACTATTATCAATAACCAAAGATATTGATTCTTATTATTTCAAACCTTCATGAACTATCACTACACTTCTAGGAACCATAAATAACAAGCCAAAATCGTCAGGCAAGGCTTCGGTGGAGTAGAAGTATGATCAAGGGTGAACTTGGTGTAGTATCACCCTTTATGACTTTGATTTATCTTCTAATGAGTTGTGTGTGTAAGATGTGAGATTGAGGCACTATTTATAGGGTTTTTAGGCTGCCAAAAACGTAGAGAGGAAGGGTAGGGGCAAGTGATAGGTTGCATTTAAGTGCCAAGCCCATTTAAGAGCATTTACCATAAATTTAATGAAGTGCGCCGCACTTTTTGGATTGTACGCCGCACATATGGCATTTATAGCTCCGGGGCTTTTTCTTAAATTGTAGATAATTAAATTCTCTTTACATGGCCGCTTGAACCAACTAAAACAGAGTTCGTATGACCGAGTTATGGCCAAAACAGTAAACATGTGTTGGGTTACATTGATATACACCCAGTATTGAAAACATAATTTATTATTGCCATTAGCTCATGAATCCGATGCCTTAGGTTATAATGATAATATTGCCCCTGCAGGTACCTTTGCCAAAATACCTGCGTGATTTCTAATGATGTGCAATTGGTTATCGTTACTGGATACACCAACGGGGAGTCAAACCCAAATATATATATTCACCACATTTGCGCTTACTACAGAGAGTAATTAACGGTTCATTATTTTGGGGACTTAAAGGCAAAGCAGTTACTTAGGCAATAGTAAATTGAAATGACATGTAGAAATAATTGCATTCATGTTTATAGCATGTATCTCCCTCGTAAGTTTATAAAATAATTGAAAAGCGAGGCTATGAACTCACCTGAACAGTTATAGGGAAATTGATAGCTAATGTGTATGAAATGATTGTAACGGCTTCAATACGGCAATCACAGACAACCTGGGTTAATATATGACAAGTCTTAGTTTGATTGAATATATAAGTTTTTGGATATCGATGTTGATTTTGATATAAAGATTATCATAACACCGTTCGGGCCATCATAATTCAGAAGTCATTCAGTAAACGTTTGAGGAGCTAGGGCACTTTAAATCGTAAACCCAACCACCCAGTCAGAACATAATACCAAGATGAAACTTCTTAATATGAAGCTCCCTAGTATTGTGGTACGATAGGGATCCGGGACATGATTTTTGAAAGCACATCGATGATGAATGATATAAGGATTAGAACATAAGCAGTTTTAAGCATTTTATTCAATATCTAGAGATGTTAAGCACGACAAGCGTTAATTAAAGTTATGTCATATAATGTTTTGAACATGATTTCAAAATGTTACATTTTAGACCCTGGGGTTTAGAAAATTGCGAAATAGGACCGTGAGGTTTGCCACTTTTTATGACTTTTGGTCTTTCAACTTTTATTGATATATAATAATCCTTGGACTTGGAACAAGTAACATAAAAATTCCCTTGGAAGTTATAACTTTATAATTTATGACAAAATAGTCCTTGTATTATAAGTTTTCAAATGTTACAATATATTCCGTGCATGGATAATATTTAACAAAACATGTCCTCCAAATTGCCAGCATAGCTATATTTTACTTTGGATTAGATCATTTATAAGTTATAATAAAACTTAAAATATGAAGTTTTAAAGTAACACTTGTCTAAAATATCGATTACGTTAAGCTGGAAGCCAAAAGGGTTTAGTCAAATTTTTTAGGGTTTCATAAACCGTACAACGCGCGGTTTTATGGTCAAATTCTCTTATAACTTTTCAAAGTACTTATTTTTAACATTTAATAGCTTATTAGAAATTAATTATAACAAAATTTTACAAGTTTTAACCATAGTTTAAGTAAAAAACGGGAATTTAGGGTTTCGAGTGTATGGTTTTGGATCAAAAAGACCCACCCCCCTTACACTTAGGTTTTGAGTTCAAAGCTTTATTTATGATTTTATCAAGTTCATTCTAACATCCTATACGTTACATGAGCAGATTATAAGCTAGAGAACCTGGTTTGAGCTTTATTGTTAGAAACAGTGGAAATCGATGGCTTTCGGCTTGTATGGCTAGAAGTATCGACTACTCGGGCTTCATTTTCTTCATGATTCGCTTCTATAATGTCTTTTATGATCCTAGAGATCATATGGGGAGTCAAATATTGCGCCTTAAGGGTTATAGTTAAGAAGATGGGGGTGCGAGTTTGATTGAACTCACTCAAAGCCTAAATATTTATACCATTTAAGGTTAAAGGATGTATGCAAGGGTTATGATCTGGTCTTGAACTTAGTAGAGACTAAGGGTTGATGTTGTAGAAGCTAGAGTTGGAGTTTGGACCGTCTAGGAAAACTAGCTTTGAGGTAGTTGGTTGCCCTTTCTTGCTTGTCGTAACGGCTAAAGTATGCAAAAAGAGAGGCCATGTGCTCTCATATTTGACCAAGAGATAGTCTAAGCAGGTGGATAAGCTGCTTGAGGGATTCTATAAGAGGTTCACATAAGTTATTTGCACTTGGAATGGTTTGAAATGGGTCAAAATTGAGTATGAAAGGGTTCGGGTCTGTTTTAGGGTTCGACTAGGTTTTCACAAGTTTTCAAGTCTTTATTTCGTGTATAAATGATTAAGGATAGTTAATATATGTAGCCAAGGTCTGATATAGGAAGGATTAGCAAAGATTAGCAATTGGTTTGGGTTAAAACGGATTAGAATTGAAGAAATGAGGTCACGGGTTTGATTAGGGCACGTTTAGGGTTTTCTTGACTTTCTTGGTTTATATTTTGCATACTCTTGATTAGGAATGATGGAATACAGATCCTAGAGCTTAAATAAAGTATTATCAATGAAGTTTGATTGTTGGTTTTAGTTAAAATGGGTTGAAATTGAAAGAATAAGCCGTAGCTTGGAATTAGGGTTCATATAAGGCTTTTAGGGTTTTCTAGCTTTGTAATTCTCGTACATTGTTGAAGAAAGGATGGTTAATGATAGATAAAGGTTTGTAAACTCATTTTATGGGTTTACAATGACTCTTGGTTGCTTACTTGAGAATGAGATGGTCTGAAAATGAGTAGACAAGTCAAAATTATAATTAGGGTACAATTAGGGTTTTCTGGATTCGTTTATTGGATAATTGAGGTATAATGATGAAATGATGATCAAATATGATTGAGGATGTTGTAATTTATGTTATTATAACTTATTTAAGAGTTGGTTTAGGTTTACAATGGGTAAAAATCAAGAAACGGGTCATGGTTTAGAAACTAGCTTGGTTTTAGGGTTTAGGGTTTTGAATTAGGGTTTTGAATATAAAAAGATGTATGAAAGCTTATGAATAGAATATTTAGGGTTTATACATTGTATAATGAGTGTAGTAGCTTGTACACAAGTGGTGGTGAGGAAATTAGAATGAAAACGGAGGTAAAACGGCTATTTTAGAGATCATGCTTAATGACTTGTACATTAAGCTTTTAGAGATTTGTACTTTGAGTTGAAGAGATTTTATATTTCAAATGAGATGTTATATTGCTTGTACATATGATTTAGTATATTATGCATTCACTTTAGATGTTAATCCTTCATGGAATTAGGGTTTAGAGATATTCAACACGTTTTAAAGTCCGTTTTGATATAACGTTGCGAATGTAACATTATAGAAATATGTACTTGTAATAATTATGATTATGAACTGACTGTTGACATATTATTAGGATTGCATGACATATATGAAGATAGGAAATATTGCCATTGTAGGATGCTGAGCCCGTTTAACTTAGGTATTCAAAATTGTTGTACATCGAGATATTGGCAAAGTAAGTAATGTAATAAAGCATAAAATTTCCTTGAAGAAATGGTGAGTTCATATTATAACGTGATAGATTGTACATCAGCTAAGTTTTGCCTTATAGAGGATATTTTTACATTTATGAAAATTAGGGTTATTATAGAAGTGTGGGAAACTAGACACTTAAAAAGTATTGCAAGGCTGGTAAGGTTGGCAACAGAGCAATGGATCAAGCACAAAGGATCTGAGGATGGTTCATTTCAACCCTTATTGAAAGGATCAGAGTTATGTTTAATAAATCCCATCATGATTTATTATGATTACATAATGTATTTGTAGGCTTTCTTTATGCAGATGATGATGTGCATGTGGGTGTGACTCTGAGCAACAGTGGTCATAGTTTGCAAAGATAGGTTTGGTATCAAGATTTATGAGTCCGCTGAATGAGGATCTATTCTGCACATGGGAAATGAGTCAACAGCCCTTGTGTATTTGGATGAGGTATGTGTATGATCTTATGTTAAGTTCTTGTAATAAATTGTTTTCTTTGTTGAATGTTTTACATGTTCCTAATATAAGTAAGACTTTTGGTTTCAAGTAGTGTTTTGAATGAATTGTGTTATAAACTAAGTGATGGAATCAATAAATTTGGTATCAAACATGGAGTGGTTATTGGTTTTGGTTATCTGAGTAATCATATGTTTTAAGGCTTATATTTATCTCTGATAATATTGGTTCAGCCTCATGCAACCTCTAAACTAAATGGAAATCAATCTATGGGCATGCTAACTCCAGGCCATGTCCACTTAAGAGGATTAAGATATGTCAAAGGATGGGTTAATCCTGCTTTTGACATGACACTGAAAGGTTCCAGACTTGCATGCTGAATAGAAATAACAAATAAACCATAATCACCATGTCAAACGTGAAGAACTGAACGTTTTGTAATTGATCACAGCCGACCTCCGTGATCTGCATGCTACACCTTCATTAGGGACAAAAAGTACTTTGTGACAAATATTGATGATGCCGTCTAGTTATTGCTATGTTTTATTTATTTACATTCAAAAGATGAAGCATTAGATTAATTCCAAGTATTCAAAACTGAATAGAATTACGACACAAGGGTATCTGATCAAAAGATTCAGGACTAATAGGGGGAGGTGAGTACATGGATACTCTGTATTTTCATATGTTGGTATAATCCATGAAAACGACTGCCCTACCTAAACTCATAATAAAATGGAATATCTGAAGGAAGAACAAGTAGCTTGAAAGAAATGGTTAATTTTCATGTTTCGCTACTCTAGTCTGATGTCAAGGTTCTATGGGTGAAGGCTAATGTTAACTAGCTTGCTATTTATTAATTGTGTTCCTAATTAAAGGAACAAGATTACCGTACCACCCCTTATGAACTCTGACTAAAAAGAACCAAAACCTGAATTAACCTCAGAGTTCGAGGTGTAGGGCAGTTGTAAGACTCCCTGACCAGAAAGCTGAAAAAACTTTGGTGAATAGAGGCATTGCATGCATCTTTTTTAGATATGCTGAGCATACATCCAAGCTTTAAGGTTTTATAGTTATTGAACCTAATGAATCTATTCTATTAACTCAATCAGTTGAATACAAGTGTAAAACTAAAAGAATACTCATAAGAGTAAAATGACCAAAATGCCCCTAATGAAAGAAAATTTCATAAAAGCCTTAAATAAAAATTCATTTAAATGTTAGAAATTATAAAAATGCAACATGTGAGCAATTATAAATTTTTGTAAGATTTAAAATACCTTATGTTATACAAGAAAAATAATTAATAATTATTTATATAAATTTACCAACAATTAATTATATTTATGTAATTATATTAATACAAATTAAGTCTAAATAATATAGGGCTAAATATAAAATAAATTATGCAGATCTTAAAAATCAGATTTTAATCTATTTAGAAGCCCAAAAATTCGCAAAAAACCCTATTATATTTGTTATCATTTTTATTTGATTTATCCTAAAAACAGAAATATCAAAACCCTATAAAAAAAACTAAAAGATGCCTGGCAACATAGATTTTTTTTCCTAAGGCCCATGCACGATTTTTAATTGGTGAGTTGAAGGTCCAATGAGTGTGGGAAAATAGTGGGAAGATATAATAAGGCTTGATACGATTTTGGTTATTGATTTGGGTTCCGAAAGCTCTAAACCCCAACTCGGGTTTCATAAATTTATAAAATCCTCAGGAACATGCCAAGTATTTTTACAACTCACTTTTCATCATATAGAAATCGATTTATGGCAGAAGAAAAATGTTCATTATTGTTTATTTTATTTTAAAATCAAATCATATTTACAAACCCCAAATTTCAAGCTAGTACTAAGAAGATCGTGTATAAGAATTTTTTAAAAGAACTAATTTTAAAATTGATTTTATATTTTCAAGGTTTTCATATCACATATAACTCAGAAAAATTGTTGGAAAAAATTTAGAAGTATTCTGAATAATTATTGTATATTTATCAATGTTAGCCAATTTTTCGAAAAATAAGGAAAAAGGAAAGAATCAAATTAGGATTAGGGTTTAATAATTTTTCCAGGAACATTAATGCCAATGATTGGTGAATCAATTATTTATGCTTGGAAAAATACAAAATTCAATAAGGTGTTTTAGGTGATTTAATTGTTACCTTTACGATTTGGCTATATTAAAAGTTAATAATGAATTGTGTTTGTAATTCAGAAACCTTGGGGCTATAATGTACTTTGTAATAATTATATTATGATATTGACTTGACATATTATTATGATTGCATGACATATATGAAGATAGGATTGCCATATGTTGGTTGCCTGAGCCCGTTAACTTTAGTTATGCAAGAAATGTTGTACATCAAGATATTGGCAAAGTAAGTAATGTAATAAAGCAAAAAATTTCCCTGAAAAAGGTGAGTTCATATATAACTGATAGATTGTACATCATCTAACTTAATAGATGGATATTTACATTTATGAAAATTGAGGGTTGTTATAGAAGTGTGGGAAACGTAGACACTTGAAAAAGGATTGCAAGGCTGGTAAGGTTGGCAACAGAGCTAATGGATCAAGCACAAAGGGATCTGAGGATGGTTCTTTCAACCCTCTGAAAGGTCAGAGTATGTTTAATAAATCCCATCAGATTTATTATGTTACATATGTATTTGAGGCTTTCTTTATGCAGGATGATGATGTTGCTTGGTGGGTTGACTCTGGAGCAACTGTGCATGTGTGCAAAGATAGGTGTTGGTTTAAGATTTATGAGTCGCTGAATGATGGATCTATTCTTCACATGGGAAATGAGTCAACATCCCTTGTGCATGGATGTGGTTATGTAGATCTTATGTTTAGTTCTGGAAAAATTGTTTCTTTGTTGAATGTTTTACATGTTCCTAATATAAGGAAGAATTTGGTTTCAAGTAGTGTTTTGAATAATTGTGGTTATAAACAAGTGATTGAATTAAATAAATTTGTGTTATCCAAACATGGTGTGTTTATTGGTTTTGGTTATCTAAGTAATCATATGTTTAGGCTTAATATTATCTCTGATAATATTGGTTTAGCCTTCATGTCAACCTCTAAACTAAATGATTCAATCTTATGGCATGCTAGACTAGGCCATGTCCACTTTAAGAGGATGTAAGATATGTCCAAGGATGGGTTAATCCCTGCTTTTGACATGGACACTGAAAAGGGTCAGACTTGCATGCTGAATAAAATAACTAAGAAACCATTTCAAAATGTAAAACGTGAAACTGAAGTTTTGGAATTGATTCACAGTGACCTCCGTGATCTGCATGCTACTCCTTCATTAGGGAACAAAAAGTACTTTGTGACATTTATTGATGATGCCTCTAGGTTTTGCTATGTTTATTTATTACATTCAAAAGATGAAGCATTAGATAAATTCAAAGTATTCAAAACTGAAGTTGAATTACAACAAGGGTATCTAATCAAAAGATTCAGGACTAATAGGGGAGGTGAGTACATGGATACTCTGTATTTTCAGTATGTTGGTATTATCCATGAAACGACTACCCCCTATACTCCATAATAAAATGGTATATCTGAAAGGAAGAACAAAGTGCTGAAAGAAATGGTTAATTTCATGTTGTCCTACTCTAGTCTGAGTCAAGGGTTCTAGGGTGAAGCTATGTTAACAGCTTGCTATTTATTAAATGGGGTTCCTAATAAAAGGAACAAGATTACCCCTTATGAACTATGGACTAAAAAGAAACCAAACTTGAATTACCTTAGAGTTTGAGGTTGTAGGGCAGTTGTAAGACTCCCTGATCTGAAGCTGAAAACTTTGGGTGAAAGAGGCATTGAATGCATCTTTTTAGATATGATGAGCATTCCAAGGCTTTTAGGTTTTATGTTATTGAACCTAATGATTCTATTGCTATTAACTCAATCATTGAATCAAGGGATGCTATCTTTGATTAGCATAGGTTCTCATCTATCCCTAGACCAAGTCAGAGCTCCCTGGTAAAAGGAACTGAAGACTCTGGTGGTTTAGTGGTCCCTGAAAAGACCTCTGATGAGATTGTTTAGCAATCTGAGCCTCAGCTTAAGAAAAGCAAAAGGCATAGGACTCCAAAGGATTATGGGCTTGAATTTCAATTATGCTTAATTGAAGGTTCAAGGGATGAGGTCTCTGACCAACACTCCTATTGCTTTAATGTTAAGGATGACCCCAAAATATTTGATGAAGCAATGAAGTCCCAGGATGTTGCTTTCTAGAAAGAAGCAATTAATGATGAGATGGATTCCATCATGGGCAATAACACTTGGGTGTTGACTGATCTACCTCCAGGTTGCAGACCTCTGGGATGCAAATGGATCTTTAAAAGAAAGCTGAAGGTAGATGGAATTGTTAAAAAGTTAAAGGCAAGGCTGGTTATTCAAGGCATTAAACAAAAGTCAGGGATAGACTACTTTGATACTTATGCTCTAGTGGCACGTATCAGTACCATAAGACTGTTGATTGCTATAGCATCGATTCACAGATTATTCATCAGATGGATGTGAAGGCAACTTTCTTGAATGGGGAACTGGAAGATGAGGTTTATATAAACCAACCTCTAGGCTTCATCTTGCTTGGCAATGAAAACAAGGTGTGTAAACTGGTTAAGTCTCTCTATGGGCTAAAGCAGGCACCTAAGCAATGGCATCAAAAGTTTGATAAAGTGGTTTTGTCTAATGGTTATTTACTTAATCAAGCTGGCAAATATGTATATAGCAAATCTGATGCATCTGGTAAAGGAGTCATCATTTCCCTATATGTTAATGATCGCATTCCTGTTAGTACACCTCTGGATACTTGTGAGAAGCTGATGCCCAACAGAGGTCTGGCTGTATCTCAACTTGAGTATTCTAAAATGATTGACTGCTTAATGTATGCCATGACTTGTACCAGACCCGACATTGCATTTGTTATGGGTAAACTAAGTAGGTATACTAGTAATCTTGAAACTCAGCACTAGCAAGCAATTCAGAGGGTACTGAAGTACTTGAAGAAAATCATAGACTGATGCAATCTGGATCAGCAACACTGAAGACAATTCGTCTACCAGTGGTTGGGTATTCCTGCTTGGTGGTGGTGCAATTTCTTGGGCTTCCAAGAAGCAAACTTGTATCACTGGTTCTACAATGGAGTCTAAATTTGTGGCTTTAACAACCGCTGGTAAGGAAGCTGAATGGTTGAAAAACTTGCTCCTTGAGATTCCTCTATGGGTGAAACCTATTGCACCTATTTCTATCCGTTGTGATAGTGCTGTTACATTGGCAAAGGCTTATAGCCAGATGTACAATGGGAAATCCAGATACCTAGGTGTCAGGTATAACATGATTCGTGAGCTAATCACGAATGGGGTAGTATCCATAGAGTTTGTAAGGTCTCAACAAAATCTAGCTGATCACTTGACGAAAGGTATGGCTAGAGACTTGGTTTTAAAGTCTGCTAAAGGGATAGGATTAAAGTCCAATCAAGTCGCTAAATGCTAGGACACCCAACTCCCTGCTGAAGAAACTTGGTAGATGAGTTCAATGTGGAAAGCTGAACATTCAGAGAGCTGAAGCACATGTTTTACAAATCATCCCAGGGATGTGCTTGGAACCTGCTGAAAGGTAGATGAAGTTGCAAACTTCTTAATGGTTAATTTCTTTGAAAAAGTTCTAAGCAGAAGCATGAATAAAGAGGAACCACCTATGTAAATGTTGGTGTTTTTCTGTCTCAAGGATCATGGACTTTGGGTCTTGTAACATTTATGAATTGGATATGGACACATGGCTATGTAATAGTGTTAGGAGTGTTTAAGTGTTTTAAAACTTGTGTGTATTTACCTTTAGGTACTCAAATGGGTTGAAGGGTTCAATTCTTAGAACACCCTGATTCTTAAATATTTGAATGTGTATTTACTAAGATGGAAATTCAATCCTCAGGACATTTTCATTTATGCACTTGTTTGATTTATGTGTTATTTTCATGCAAAGGAATTGTACTAAATTGGGGAGGATTTTTGGAAATTTAGTTCAATTATAGGGATCTATTCATACCGGTATCTGGGGATGGAGATACAAAGTGTACACCTAGAGGTCCCTAAACACCCTGACTCAGATAGTGGTTAAGGGAATTCTGGTTGCTGATGAACTTCAGTAGGTTAACTACTCTGGGAGTGGGACTCTGGACTGAAGGACACTCATCAGAGGACTAATGGCTTCAGCTTGTAACTCACTGAGTAAGCTGAAGGATACCATCAGAGAGTAATCCATCAGAGGAAGTATCCTCAGCGGGTTAGCTCATCAAAGGTTGTTTCAATATTGAACCATCAGCAGGTATGCTCCTCAGCGGGTAAGCTGATGCTTTAAGACACTAAAAGAAAAAACTCTGGGTTGAATTCACTGACGAATAACTACTTTGACCATTTCTTATGGCAAGCAGTAAACATGTTTATTGACCACGATAATTATGGTCATGATTAACTACTAATTCCTGAAATCAAGGATTCTAATTATGGAAGAGATTATATCTCCTATAATCTCTCATAATTCTTTGACCAAGGACTTGAGTACTCTCCTTTAAATAGGAGGTCACATATTTTGTGAGAGATATATAGAATACAAGCTGTTAACTGCGTGAAACATACACATAAACATAAACACTTGGATGCGCTAGGGTTCTTGATTGGTGCCTCAACCAAGAACACACATTTGGTCTTATCCCAAGTATATATTCGAGATACCCAGGCATTAAGGTCAAATAGTTTACTTTGGAAAGTGATTACACGATTCCAAGTGATATCCGGTAACCATTCATTTGGTACGTAGTTAGGTCATTGATTATCTTTACCCTGATCTAGGCTAATTACCCCCAACAAACACATCTTCAACATTAGTAAAAAATGGGCTGTCGCTGTCAAGCTACGAATTATGACACATTTTTCTTTGATATAAACAACCATTTCCATCCATTAAATGGTCTTCAAAGTGACAATCATTGAGTTGTTTTTATTATAGAAATAAGTGAGTGACCACATGTGTTTAATGAAAAGTGTTTGATGAAATACTTCTAAATTGTTTGATGTAACAATACATGCAATACTTTTAAATTATTTGATGTAACTACAAGATGAACTTTATGTCTTTGCAAGAAACAAAAATAAAGATTATTGAGCTTTTCAATATTAAGATGTGTTAGGGTAATTTTGCTTTTGATTACGTCTATAGTAACTGATAAACATAAGATTCACCCTTATAACACAAGATCCGGAGGTATGGTAAAGTGAAAGAGAAATTGAGCCATATTATTAGAGAGAAAAGAGAAAAGATATGAGAAGTTGTGTGTGTGGTTGAGAGAAAAGAAGGAAGACACACACACTCACACTTTACAAATGTGAACTTCTACCCCTCCATGGAAGTATGGAGGGGGTATTTATAGTCCCGACATCGACTAGCTAAACTAACCCGACCCGACTATAAATGATAAATGTAATTCCGAATTAGTCAACATATTTTAGGGCTAACAATCTTCCCCCAATATGTGGACATACGGAATTACTTACAATGTTCCTATCAGGTACAAATACAACACAAATAAAGTCTTCCAAAGCTGAAGATGTCTTCTGAGTTCTCCTGGTCTTGAAACTTGTACTCCAGCTTGGATCTTCAGTGTCTTTACTTGTACAGGAACCATTGTAGTATGCATGAGTTGGATTAACTTCCCCCAATCCATGCAGCATGTCTTGAAAAGCTTTCTTCATAGACTCTTTTTTGTCGAAGTTTCTGAATCATCTTCCCCCCAAACCAACATCCCTATCTTGAGCAGATTCTGAAACATTGATGTAGCTTGAACAATCTTTTACTTGTCATCAAAGTGCACAACAGAATTATGTAGAAGTCAAACCACACTAACGACCACTGCTTCTTATCATTAGGGCTTGGTGAATATTCGTTCGGGTGCATGCGTGAAATCAGCATTTGTTCTTCTCATGTTTGCAGAATATTTCACAAACCATTCTACGTGAAGTAGAATACACTACTTCCCCCTAGAAGTTGACATGGTAACATCAAATTCAATTAAGTCCCGGATGCACACATTTTCCCCCATGTTGGTTGCGAACTCTCGGAAGCATCATTGTCGTGTACGTCTATATACTCGAGAAGTTCTTGTCATAAGCATAAATCTTGATTTACAAAAGAATCATTACCGTCTTGACTTCACAAACCGTAGAGGAGTTGAAGCAAGAATCAAGAACACTTGGTATAATCAAGGTCTTGTGAATGAATGTCATCGTAGAACTTTGAATATTTTGCTTAGACTGTGAAGTATCTTTGTCTTGGAATAGCACAAAAATACCCGTGAGAAGTGCTGATTATATCTCAACCTTTAAACTCTCTGGCTAACTTACCAACCTCGTATTCTGTCGGCTATTGTAGTGATCACTTGGTGAAGTAAACCCGATATTCCAAACTTGAAACTGAAGTAAAATCCCCCAAATTTGTTACTTAATCTTGCACTGTTGTTGATTGAAGAACGGTGCAAGATTAGATCTTTACGTACTCTATACCCACTCCGAAAGTATGAGAAGTACAACACCTCTTGAAATTATCCACATCGTCTTCTGCGTGTGACACTGAGTACTACAACGTAACTCCTTTAAGTGATAGTTAACCAGGTCTGCAACCAACCACCCCTGACTGCTGGAACTAGATAATTCAAGTCTCAATCAAATCCGTTGTACGTTCAAGCAAGTCATCAATCGATAGATTGGGTTTAAGGAAAAGGGGTAGAAAATAGAAGGAAGTCTCGATGATGAAATAAGTAGACGCCTTCGTGAAATTCAACTTCGTGATTACTTGTCATCGTAGTCCGAATCTCTAGCCGTTTGTCGTTTTAGTGAATCTTATTCGGATCTTTTGTAGTTGGTATGTGCTTAAATACACATACCTTTTTCCATTAAAAACGGACTTAAATGACCAAAAACAAACAAAAACTGCCAAAGATATG
>BQNB010014301.1:0-23317 GCA_026074375.1 Tanacetum coccineum
TTCAAGACACACAACAAACACACCCAAGTGAAGATAGAAGACTGAGAGACTTCTATAAATTGAAGAAACACAAGCCGAACCACATATAATTTTTTTTTATGTTTTTAGCTTAAATTTTAATTCCAAGTCTTCCTTTTAATCATTTAAGTGTAACTCAGTTGTTTTAAAGCTTTATGTTGTAATTTTTCTGTTTTTAATAAAAAAGGTTAAGAGTTCTTGAAAATCACCATTGTCGAAATTTAAAGTATAATTTAAGCCTTTGTAATTCTGTTTAAACTGTTTGAATGTGTGTTAAAAGTTATTAAAATTCATTTGTGATCACTTATATCAGCCTTATTTTACCCAAAAATCAGTTAAAAAGCTATTTTATATATTTAAGGGGGTGTTTGGCATTGACCTTAAAATGGGTCAAATGGGGTTGGTTATGGGTTGTAACCACTCAGCCAACTTTGGCTGAGTGTGTGGGCTTTATTAAGCCACTTTAACCACCATTTTTAGTTTTAAAATCAATTTTTAAGTGTTTTCTATTTTCTGTCAAATTTTCAATAAGCTAATTTGAGCTTAAGTGCTCAAGCTGCATAAGCAGTTTAAGCACATTGTTTTTGTGCTCTTTGGTGTTGTTTCTAGCCCTTTAACCAACCATTTGTTCTGTCCTTTTGGTTTGACCAAGTATGAGTCAACAAGTATGAATGCATTATTTTTGAAATCCCTCAATTTTAAGCCCAATAATCAGCAGTTTAAAATTGGTTTTAATGCCTAAAACTTTGAAAATAAGCTCATTGTCCACCCTTTTTAATCTGTTTGGATTTTATTTTGGCTAAAAAGCTCTTAAGAGCTTATTTGCATAAGCCCAAAAAGCCTTTCAGCTCACTATTTGAGCTCCCCTGGTGCTGAGCACCAATATTAAGCCCCCCATTTCTAGCTTATTAGCAATTAAGCTATAGGTTTAAATTGCCTTTTATCATAGCTTGTAGGTGTCCCTTCTAGGTTTAGCAGCTTATTTGCCTTAGATAGCTTCTTAGTGTAGCTTAATTTTAGCTTAAAAGTCCTCTTTTTTTTTGTTTTTAATTAAACTGTTAACATAGCTCATTTCAAATTCAGCTTAACTTAGGGCTTATTTTAGTGACCTTAGCTTATTTAGGACACCCTTAGCCTAGTGACTTATCCCCCTAGCTTTCTAGCTTATTTTGTAGCTTATATCCCAATAAGAAAGTAGAATAAGCTCATAAGCTTATTAAGTTTCTGTCAGTCCAAAAGCTTCATTTTCTGGCTTATTTAGTGGATTTCAGAAGTAGTGCTTATTATGAAAAATGTTGCCATTAAGCCCCTTTACAACTTTCCTGTTTTGACTTTTTGATAATAAGCACTTAGGACTTGATTTGCAATCGGGGTCCACTTCAGGGACCATTTGTGTAATTTCTTCTTTTATAGTTAGCATTGTTAGTCCCCTTTGTTAGTTAGCTTGTTACCCCGTCAGTCCTTTTGTCCTTTCACTGTTAGTCCTTTAGTTTTAACAACAGTTAGCTTTAGTTAGTTTTATTTAATTTAATTAATTAATTTAGGTTTAGATTTAATTAGTTTAATTACTTTTAATTCAAACAGTAACTTTTGGGCATTTTTACATTTTTAGTTTTGTTAACTTTTTCTTTATTTAATCTGATTTTTTTAGAATTTTTAGACTTTTATTTTTTATTTTCTTTGTTTTAATTAGTATTTAATATTTAAAAATTCATAAAAAATACAAAAATTAACAAAAAAATATTTTTCTTTTTTAGAAAATTTTCTTTAATCAACTAGTTTGTAGGAAAATTATAAAAACTTATGTAGGGTAATTTTTGCTAAAATTTCAGTTCCGGGCTCGTTTACGAGTTCGACTTTTTCGTTTCTTACCGTTTTGTTCGCTTTTTAACTCCGATTTTGAAATTTTTTACATTTTCTTTTAAGTTAGAATATTTTTAATTTATTTAAATTTTAAAATTAATTTTATGACTTTATTTTTGTAATTTTTAGTTTTAGCTTGCGATTTAATTCCCGGTAGTCTATAATTGCATGTTTAATTTAGTTTATTAGTTTTAATTATTTTAGTTAAGTATTTTTAGCCTAATTACGTTCCCCGTAGATTTCTTAGGATTTTCATTGCCATTATTTATGCTCCCGTAGTTTAGGATTTATCCGTATAACTATTTTTGTTCCCCGTAGTATATTTAAGATTCCCATTTTCCACTGCTTGTTTCCCGTAGAATAATTTTAGTTTTCTTTAATTAATTTTAGTTTATCTAGTTAAAAATCAAAATCATTTGTTTCTCAATTCAAATCATCAATTCATTCGTATCGATTTACCATTCCAGCCTCGTTGGGGATTTACGACCCGGGAAACGTACCCGGGAAAGCCTCTATTACTTCTTTCTCGGTAACATTGATCGCCTTTTGACTATTCTTAACAATAATATGATATTTTTATTTATTATTATATATAATAAGGTATAGTTTGAGCGGATCAGAAACGCAGGGACCAATTGTGCAATTCTCTCAAAAGTTCAAACACAAAAGCGGGCAAATTACCTATAAAGCCAATCCAACCGTTTTTCCCCCTATTGCCCAACTAACCCCCCCCCACCCCCCCCATCGCCCTCCTACAAAGACCTTTCCCTGGCTACCTCTACACTCAATGGTAACCTCGTATGAAACCCTTCCCACTTCATTTGAGACCGTGGTCAATCCTTGATTGTCCCGAAATCTCCTCACAGTATAGAATCCAACGCCAATATATCAATCTCAAAGGGATCCGAATGGCCCTAAAAATGACGAGCTTACATCCTCTCCAGCATTTTTTTTATCTATAATAAAGTTTAAATGTTCGTTAAGGGGAGTTTTAGTTAGCTGTTTTATATATCTCAGTTGTTATTTTCTTTATAATTCTTGTAAAATCGATTTGTTTTACTTTAATATCCAGTTTTAATTTTTCAGTTAAGCTCCTTATTTACTTTTCAATACAGTTCTAAAAGCCTTTGCTAGTTGCTCTTATAAGCTTTTCTCATTCATCATACACAAGTCAAAAGGCTTTTTTTTAAAAAAAAGTCAAAATATAGTCCCAACCGTTTGGTCAATAAGCTTCAAATTAGCCTATTTTATCTTCTCTTGTTTTAAAAAAGTGTATTTTTAATGACACTAGAAGTTTTTTAAAACTGTTTTTTAGTCTATTTGAGGTTCATAAGTGTTTCCATTTGAAAATATTGGAACAACAAGGGAAGTAAATAAGTCTTTTAAAAGCTTATTGAGCTTATAGCTCCAGTTTAGAAAGGCAAGGTGGCCACTTAGGTTATGTGTTTAAAAGGCACCCAATCTACAAGAGTGGCATTGTGACTGAGACCTGTTCAAAATTCAGGTTTTTAATCCTCTATAATTCAATTTTAGTGTTCAATCTAGCTTATTACAATTAGCTTTATTGGCAATGAATTTGTGAATGCTTTAATACTTTTCCTAATACTGTTTTTACATATCTTAGAATACAAATGTCTTTAAGTAATAATTGTCTAGATTCAAATAAGTTTTCATATTTCTTAAAATCTTGTCATTTCAAGTAGTAAAAGTTTAGGAGAGTAAACTGTTTAATACTACAAATAAGCCCTGTATTATTTTTAGTGTTCAATTAGCTTAATTAGATTAGTATTAGCTTGAGTAGATAAAAGGTTTTATTAGCTTTAGCTTTAAATCAGTTTTTAAGTACAATTTAGTTTTGTCATACTGAATAAAGGAGTGTTTGGTTTAAGCCCTATTTGACTCTTAAAGTCAACTTCATTCTGTCAAATTCTTTCATTTAGCTGAGTTTAGTCATTTTACCAAGTTTAGAACAGTTTTTAAAAGTTAGTTAGTAGAATTCAATTAAGATAGAACTTTAAAAAAGTTTATTGTTTAAGCACCAGGGGTAATTTTTAATGAGAGTAAACTTTTAGATTTTAGGAATTTCATAAGCATTTAGAGATTCACACTTAGTCCAATTATTAGGTGAGATGCATTTTAGTTAACTGTTGTATGAGTTTTAAATATGAAGTTTAGCCTGCACTTTAGAGTGGCCAAGTGTATCAGCAGAATCAGGGTTTAAACAGCAGCATTAATGTTTGTGTGCTCTTAAATTTCTAGCTTATTCTATCCTTTATAGTTAAGAATTAGAAAGTAGAATTTTGCAATTTGTTAGATCTCCATTAGGTGTATAAAAATCATCACTTGATTTTTATTTTAAAGCTTTCAGTTAGCTTAATTCTCCTTTCAAAAGTAGTATAAGCAAGCAATTAGGATTATTCTACTTATTTTTTCTCATAGATTTTTCATTTCAAGATGTAAAAAAGTAAAATATCCCTATTTATCTAGGTAAGTTTTAAAATTTAATAGCTTAGCATATAATTCAAAAATCAGCTTTTTTTAGGGTTTTATGAAATAAGCTGTTTAGCTTATTAGAAAAAGCTTAAAACAGTTTTAAGCAAAAACTTGCATTTTTAAGATCATTTCTCTTGTTAATCTTCTCCTTATTTCTTACTAGATATCCCTAGTGCACATCTTGATCTCCATTTATCTTCTTTTGGATTGCATTTTCAGTAAGAAATAAGCAAATTAAAAGCCAAATTCTAGATAAGCTAGAAAACCCCTACTTTCTGTGAACAGTTTCAAAAAGCTAGGTTTCTAGCTTATCTAGTTGTTAAAAGTAGGAAGTGCCTTTATTAATGTTGTTTAGAATAAGCTGTTCTATAAGTTTGTAGTTTTGAGTTTTTGCTGAAATTCAATTTTTCAATAAGCCAAAAATAAGCTAGATCGTAGGGTTTGATTTGTACTTTTGCAATAGTTAAAGGTTAAACGTTTTAACTAAAGTTTAATTTTCTAGTAGATACCCCGCCTACCCTTTTCTTTCTTTAATTACATTTCCTACCCTATCTTTTGTTAAGAATAAAATAGAATTAATAATTTTAGAAATTAGTTTTTATAATATTAGGTTTAATTTTTAATTGATCAAATTATGGTACAATTGGTTTATAAAAATTAGAGCTTTTTGTGCCATTGATTTTCTGCACCTTTTAAGTAGTTTAAATTCATTTTTCCTTATTTTTCCAATTAAATTTGTATTTTCTAGGAATTAAAATAGATCTTAGTTAATTTCTTTTTCTTAAATAATTCACAAAAAATAGAAAAATATAGAAAAAGTAGCAAATTCCATTTTGCAATAAAGTTCCTTTTAAATCCTAGTATTTTTTGAAAACAATAAAAAGTCAAAATTTTAGTATTAATTGGTTAGAAAATGTTTATTTTATATGTTAATTCATTTTTTTCTTTAAAAATTCATAAAAAATTCAAAAAATAGTTTAAAAATTCTAAATCTTTTTCCCTAAAATTTTTCTTTTTTAAATTTGTGATTTTTTAGGTAATTAAAATTGTTAGTAGAATTGCTCTAGAATTTAAATTCTTGTTTTTAGAAAGCTCACGTTTTTTTAAATCAAATTTGTTTAATTTTTGTACTATTAATTGATTATAGTTTCTTAATCGTTTCTTTAGTTTTAAAAGTGCTATTATATTTGTTAGTAAAATCAAAAGGTCAAAAATCCCTTCTTTATCATACTAAACTCAAATCCGAATTATTCCCAAATCTCCAATTCACGACTTTCTTTCGAGATTTACGACCCCGTGTATTAATTACTTTCCCCTAAGTGATTAATTACTTACGGTATCATGTTTAGGTTAAAGTTTTTCACTATAGAGATATATAACTATACTTATCATTCAACCAATTTTAGGCTCCGTAGCCGGGAGGAAGTCCCGTGAATATTTTTAGAAGGAATATTCCGTTGAAGTAGAGTTTTGGAGACCCTCCTTTGAAGTTTATTTTGGCTATTTTTTGTCTAAAAAATATAAAAAATTCATTAAATCGATGTCCTAATCCGAATTAGCATAAAAAAAAATAAAATAATAAATAAACAAATTTAGATACTAGCTAACCCTTAAACCATTCCAATAAACAACAAAACAATCCGTGAGTTTACTTTGCGATGGTACGACGGACCCTTTAAGTTTTTACAATCATAAGGTGAGTTTTTAAGAAAAGTGATAGCTACTTTCTAAGTATTCATTGCAGCTCCCTAAGCCTTTTCCGCTCTCTGTGCGTATTCTTGAAGACTTTATCGTGAATGCTTGTAATAAACGGTTTACCAACAATAGTTTTTTTTTTCTTCACCTAATAGAATACCGAAAAACATTGTAATTTCCCCCAAAAAAGAAATCTTCTCATCCAATTCTCTAATTATCCTTATGAATTATTCGGAAAAGCTAAAAAATATTCTTCTATTCCTCTTATTTGTTTAATTTCTCATTTTCTTTAATCCACGATACGGTTTTAATTCTTATGGCCGCCTACTCCGTTCAAAAATCCATTTATTGCAATCAAAGAATGTTCAACTTGTGAAATTGGAAACACTAAAGAATGTTGTACACTAATTAATCATAATTATCAGATCAATTGTTCCCGACTCTTCTCTGCATTGTGCTGTGTGTTAACCCCTGACGTTGGTCCCGTATGTCAATGATGGTACTCTTATACGAATGAAATTCCAAAAAAGATTTGTTTACATATTGTGTTGAAAATGGAGTTTTTATTCCCAAAGCATTCCAAGATACTTTTCCGAGTCATCCATAACAATACCAACGTTGTTAAATGCTCCTTCGAGAGCCAAGCGTTGTAGATCAAGACCCCGGTGGGTAAATAATTTCACAAAATCCTCCTCAAATCGACCATAATTGTTGTTATGGTGCGGTGATTCATAAATGGATTTTTGACACAAATGCATTTTGTGAATCTTTGTGGAAAAGTGCTCCATTTCGGTTACAACTGTCCACCAAAAGTTCCGAACATTCTGAGCTGGAACCGTGCTATAATCGAAATTTTGATTGTTTCCCACATTGATTTACAAACTCCTTCCACAACGATAACTTTGTTTGTGAAAAGGTTGGGTGTCCTCCATGAGACTTACCAATTCAGCGATGATACCAAAGTAATTATTAATCTCATTCTTCTGGTTTCACCAATTTCAACCCCCGCGTTTTCTGATGTTTTATCAACCTCCTCCCGGTAGCAAGTATGGAAAATGCGACATGCTCAAACGTATCTTATAGAATCTATTGTAAGACTTCTTTGAAAAAGTATTATCACATGCCTCATAATGACAAGAGCATCAAGTTATTTGCTTGCAGAGGATAAAATTTATTGAAGATCAAGCTAAATTTGTGGACAAAGAGCAAAACTCAACCTGAGTATTTGCAAGAATTGTTTGCACAAGTCCTTCTTAAGGATTTACAAGTCCCTTAATGAAATTCAACCACTAAAGCAAGAAACTCCTAACCAAATCCAGAAAGATCAAGAAGAGAAGAATATTGCGGAACTGCTTGCTGAGGAGAGACTTCAAAAAGCTAATCAAGCCTTAAATGAAAGCCAATCTCCTCAAGAAATAAGAATCCAAGATTTGGAGATTCAGAAGCAGCAGTGTTTAGAAGAAATGAAAGAATGGATGAATTTGATTTAGGAATAAGGAAATTCCGAAAAGGAAGATATCGATATTGAAATTATAGAATGAAATGTGAAGATAAGAATTACGAGCTTCAGGATAAAAACAATGGGACCCTAAGCAATTGAAATACGAAAATCATACAAAAGCCAGAAGAGCATATAGATTCCCTGAAGCAAGATCTCCGAATCAAAGATTATCATTTAACGATATGACGATGATTTGGTATTTTATGGGTCGGTTCAATCCAATACGATTAACACACTCCCTTATCGCAAACAGAGCCAAAGGTTTTCACTCATAATGGAAGACGGTGCCATATTAACACTACTTCCGGAAACGACGACGATTGTGGTGAGACCTTTTTTCAAACCAGTGAGGTCCTGAGGGTCCTATACCGACAATGAACCGAGTGGTGATAAGCCTGTCTGTGGATGAAATCTTCTCTGATAATTTACGGTTTTCTCTAATCCTCTGTTCGATTCTAACGACTACGTTCTCTATTGAGATGAGTCTAATCCGAAGAGGAAAATTCCAAAATGATGAATTTAATTCTTGTCACCAATCCTCCATTATGATATTGACGATGAAAATCATTACAAATGGAAGTAATCTTCTTTCTAAAAAGATTTCGACGAAATTAATTCTAATTCCAACGTGATTGATTGAACCGTGCATTAAACGCAAATCTTATCTTTTAGAATCCTACTAAATCGTGATTCTCCCGATGATTCTTTACAAGACCCGATTCATTTTTTGATTGAATTTTCTATCCCTCGACTTTCCGGAAGAACAAATTCTGAAAATGAAGATACAAGTTATCGAATCTCTCTCTAATCTCCAATTCCCCCGTTGAGGAATAGTGACCTCTCCTTATAGAGGAGATCGAATTTAATTCTTAACTTCCGATTGAATCATGCCACGGGCATTGAGAGCGACGATTAATGACTCGGAAGGGGATCTTTTTCGTTTTCTTGAAGAATTTCCTCAATCCAATGATTCTCTTCCTCCTTCCCCGAAAATGATTCATAAACCTTTATATTTTGATAATCCGAAATCACCAGTTTTTAAGAGTTTTTGATTTATTGGATCCCGGTAGCGCCGTTGGACGAATGTATTTTGTGTGCTTAATAATGATGATCTTTTTGATTCGAGGGAAGGTGAAAATGTAGAGATTCTCTAAATATTGAAGAGGAAGATTCCCTTCACATTTACTATTTCGATCTTTTCTACCATTTGTTCACCTATCCTTGAGGTTTTTTTTTTAACCCACATATTACCTCCCACGGGAGTGAAGCATAAAGTTTTATAAACCGTGTAATTTTTGAAATGTGCCTTACAAGGAAAGAGTTTCTTTAACTCTTAAGATTTTACCCACTCCACCCCCCATAATGGACCTTTCAATTGTTACCAAATTATTCTCCCGGATTAACATTTTCTCTCTGTGAAACTTTTCTAAACATTTTTATGAACCCTGGATCAAAAATGCTAACGGTATAATCTTTCATCCTTAGTTTTTTTTGGGATGTTTTCCAAATCTCTTTGAATTTATTCTCACTCCTACTAATATCCTCCTTAATTAAACCTAGTTTTTGGGGATAAGAGTTCCAAGCGAAAGGGTGAACTCTAAAAAAACAATCCCTTCGTGGTGAAGGCACACCATGCTTATCATTTTATTTTTCTTTTGTGATATTCACTTTGCTACCCAAGACGAAAGAAATTCTGGTTCAAGTAATTAGCATGTCACTTTGGTAAACAAAAACTAAGCGTTTTAGAGTCGTTTTTTTGAGCTAACAATGAAAAAAAATGATGAGAGTAAAGCATGTTCCTACATTCGATCTTGTTCTTTGGCAGTTTCTGTCTGTTTTTGGTCATTTAAGTCCGTTTTTAATGGAAAAAGGTATGTGTATTTATGCACATACCAAAGGACAAAGCAATGCCCACAATTTCCATTGATGGTCTCCAATCTTCTCTTCATAAAATGGGAAATCTCTTATCCTTGTTCTTTATCGAACTAACATCTATTCTTTTGGCATGGCCTTAGAATTTTTGTTAAAGATTCCTTTTGACCCTTATTTTTAAACTTTGAGGACAAAGTTTCATTTTAGTTTGGGGAAGGATATCTTCGATATTGACTTGCACTTCACGCAACCTTGTTTGAACCTTTTTGAATTACCTTTTTGTGAAAAAGTGAAAAATTTTAAAATTTTTGCTTACAAGAAAAGCTCAAAAGAAGCTTAGTTTGAGAAAAAACACCACTTTTTGGTAGTCCGTTGGTGAGAAATAGGAGTTAATTTTGACTTGACCGGGTGAAAAATGCCCTAGCTAGTTCTTTAACCTACCTTTTGTAGGGCCAAGCTTTCACAAATCCTATTGCTTTGGATTTTAAAATGTGAAGAACAAGAAATGATGTAGTTAAATATAAGTGTATTTGTTTAAGCAAGGTTTATTTGGAAAACCTAAAGCTTATATGAATGATTTGTGTCTTTTTACTCCCACAAGCTCTTAACACACCTAATCATACGTGCTCTTTTTAATTTAACTAAGTCAACCAATGTCTTTAGAAAAAGTCTTACATTTTGAAAAAGAATTCATTTTAATATGTAAGTAAGATTTTTGGTTTCAAATTTATAAGTTGATTTTCTAAAGTGAAATTTTTCCATTCATCAAAAATATAATTATAAAAAGAATGCCAATGAAGCATTTCTAATGCAAAAGCATTATTTTTCGTGCCAATGAAGCATTCGCAAAAATAGAATAATAAAAGCTATATATAGTTTTAATCGTTGGCGTATCCATGTTGAGAGTGAGACTCGGATGGGGTCGCAACTAAGGATTAAAACTATGTACGTGGAATCAAGGTTCGTAGGCATTCATCACTAGGGAGCGCGGCCTAGGTGATGATTGCAACTAAGGGACTTTGGATTCTAGGCTTTGTAGGAAAAAGGTGTTGTCGCGATAACCCACAAACGTTAGCAGCGGAGTGGGGGTTCGAACTAAGAACACCGGTTGTTGATGCGATATCCTATTTGGGAGAAAGGCCTAAGTAGGGGTTCGAACTAAGAACAACATTCCTATTGCAAGAAAAAATAATTATAGTACATGGAAAATAAAAAAAGAATGGTTAAAAATTTCATTTTCTCAAATCAATTTATAAGTTTTGTTTCCGAATCTCTTTTAGCTTTGAGTCGAGATTTATCTATGTTATTAACATTTGAGCTCACAAGGCTTATTTGTAAAGCTTAGATGAATTTCAACTATGAAGATAAATTGATCTATGGTTGAGTTAAAAAGAGTGCACACATCTTAATCATTAATTTATTCCTGGGAGTGAAAAGTTCACAAGTTGTAAGTATAAGAGCTTAATCATTTAGATTTATATTGACAATGATCTTGTTTAATAGCTTTGTTTAGTCTAGTGAAAAGTCAAGGATGACGAATTTTCCTCTTTTGTGCTCTATTAATCGGGAGTAGCCTATTTCAATGAGCCTAAAAGTTGCAAAGTTGCAATGATTGCCATTAATGTGTTTCAAGAGATTAAATGTTGAGAAAAGCTTAAGTTGTTTTAAAAAGGTGATTCATAAAAGGTGAAAACAAGGGCATTTTGGAAACTTGTTAGTTTACAAAGTGTACACTTGATAACATTGCGTGAGGACACGGCAATCCTTTAGTTTGGGGAATTTTGATAAATGCTTAATTGTATATTAAAATTACCCGGGATTTTGCCAAATAAAAGCCAAATAATGCCAAAAGAATAGAAAAATGTGTGCTTTTGTGTCTAAATGTGCAGGAAAGGATAAAAAGGACAAAAAGAAGCAAAAACAGTCAAAACCGACAAGAAACGGAAAAAGTCAAGTCAAGAGTGAAGACGGGAAGCCAATGATCAAAGCCGGATCAGTCTAATACAAGGAATGAAGACCCAAAATAAAAGCCAAGGACCAATAGTGACAAGTTCTCAACATTCAAAGGCTCATTTGGAAGTTTTAAAGTTCAAGGGACCAAATTTGCATAAGAAGAAAGTTGTTTGTAAAGAGGAAAAAAAAAAGAAACCACAAGGGCTGAAAGTGTTATTTTGAAACTTCTTTTATACTAACAAAAGAGGGAATGAAACGCAGGGACTAAAGTTGCTATTTCTTCAAACATTCAAACATAAACGCGTTTTTAAAACCGCCCCTAACCACCTCAACAGAATTTCCCGCCAAATTCGCAAACAACCCAACTTCACCAAATTCACTCCCCGGCTCCTCTCTACATCATTCAACCTTGTATTAATCTCCCTACACATAATTTCGCCCACGTGTCAACCCTTGATTGGATAGAACACCTCATCACCACAATCAAACGGTCATAAATTGTTCAAAAATGATCAAGGGCTGAGATTCAATGGAAGATTCGAGAAACTCTCACCTCTCTTCTTCAATTCTCTATAAATAGGACCTATAGGGTTCATTTTAGAGGTTGTTGTGTGTGTTTTAAATTTTCAGTTTGTAATTTCTTCGATTTTAAGCATTTTCTTTCAAGCTTTTTAGAAATCAGTTTCAAACACTTGTACTCTTCTTCTTTAAGCTTGTACTTCATCATTTGAGTAATAACATTCAGTTTTCAAGTTTACTTGTACTTTGTTTTCAATAACAAGCCGTTTTCACTCATTAAGCTCTCAATAAGCTCTTTTGAGCTTATTCTTGTTAATAAGCTCACATTTGTTCAAAATTCTGTTTTAAGCAAATTCATTTACTAATCTAGCTCATTAGTTCATAAATGTTTAATTGAGTTTGATTTTGGAAGCTTATGAAGAAATAAGCTAATATTAGCTTATTGAGCTTTTAGCTCAGGGAATAGAGGCAAGGTGCCATTAGGTTTCAAGTTTTTAAGCCACTCACTCAGATAGAGTGGCTTGGTTCTGAGACTCTAATTCTCAGGTTTGATTTTCAGTATTTCAATTTTAGCATAAATTTAGCTTATACATTTAGCTTATCTCTTTATCTTTCTAAGTGATAAATTTTGTTTAGATTTGTTTAGCTAGTTTAGTAATTCTAATGCATTGAGTAGTCATAGTTTTAGTTAATTGATACCTTAACTAGTAGTTTATCTTTTAAAAACTGTCATAGTAAGTAGTATAAGCTAGTAGAGTAAGTAGCTTAATCCTACTAATAAGCTAGTACTTTTAGAGCTCAAATAGCTTAAGTAGGTGAGTCTTAATAAGAGTAGAATAAAGGTTTTAGAAGCTTTAGTGTTAAAATAGAATTTAAGCTTACTTTAGTTTTGACAGTCATTATTAAGGAGTGTTTGGTTTAAGAAGTGTTTGACTTGTAAAGTCAACAATATCCTGTCAAATCCTTTTGAATAGTTGAGTTAGGAGTTATAATCAAGATTTAAAGTGTTTTTAAGAATTAGATTGTATGAATTCAAAGTTTTAGAGTTTAAAGAGTTTACTTTGCACCAGGACAGTTTTGGTTTTAAATAAATTTGAAGGTTAAGTGATTTTCAGTATAAGAGTGTTTAAACTTGGTTAATGTAGATTTTCATACATGAATTGAGTGAGTATAATAGTTGTTAAGGTGATAGTTTGGCCTGCATTTTAGCACTTTGCCAATTGCATCAGCAAACAGCAATAGTACTGCTGTTGCTTGTGATCTTTTAGATTAGATTTTAGATCTTTTAATTAGGAAGTTAGAATTAGAATTTAAGCATTTTATTAGTTCTCCATTAGTTTAGTGTAGATAAGCTCTTAAATTTCATTTTCAAGCTTATAGAGTAGCTTAAATTTGCCTGCAAAAGTAGCATAGTAGCATTTAGGAGTTCTAGCTTATACTCTTGTTAATTTTTAGTTTCTAGCTGTTAAATCAAGAATCCTTTTATCTAGGTTTGCTTATCAACCTTATAATAGCTTAACTTCTAAGTTTCAGCTTTATAGGTTTAGAAATAAGCAGTTTAGCTTATTTGAAAAAGCTTATCTCAGTTTAAGCAAAAAGTTGCACTTCTTCAGTTCAATTTTCTTGTTAATTTTGTTAAAGCTTAACTAATTTTTGTTTAGATATCCTTAGGTTACATCTTAATCTACATAGAGCTTCTTTTAGTTTTCAATTTCATATAGTAATAAGCTAGAAAAAAAGCCAAAAGCTTAAGATAGTTAAACCCATACTTTCGTGAACAGTAGGCCAAAAAAGATTATTTTCCCAGGCTTTTTTTTTTTTTTCATTTGTTAAAAGTTGATATGCCTTTTATAAAGTGTGTAGAATAAGACCTTTAACAAGTTTGTAGTTTTGAGTTTTTGCTGAATCACAATTTTCAATAAGCCAAAAATAAGCTAGATCGCAGGGTTTGATTTGTAGTTTTTCAATAGTTAAAGGTTAATCGTTTGTACTAGAGTGTAAATTCCCAATAGTTTACCCGCCTACCCTTTACTTTCCTTTAATACACTTTCTACCCTGTTTTTTAGGAATTAATAAATAGTTTTAATATTTTTGTTATTAGTTTAAATAAAATTAGGTTTAAAGTTTTAATTGATAAAATTACGGTTCAATTAGTGTTATTAAAATTAGGGGTTTTTGTTCCATAAATTTCTGCACCTTGTCTAGGTCTATAAACAACCATTTTTCCTTATTTTTTCTAGGTTTAAAATTGTAATTTCAGGAATTTAAATCGGATATTTAGGTAAATCCTTTTTCTCTTTAGAAATTCATAAAAAATTCAAAAATAGATAAAAAATTCCAATTCTTTTTCCTAAAATTTTCTTTTTAAATTTGTGATTTTTAGGTATAAAATTTGTTAAAAGTCGTGCCTTAGATTTTAAATTTCAGTTTTAGCTCGCGTTTTTACTTTTCGTGCATTTAAATTTCGAGCTAGTTAATTGTTTTTAATTCGTGCTATTATATTTGTAGTATAATCAATAATTCAAAAATCCTTTATCATTCTTAACTCGAATCCGAATATTCCAAATTCTCAATTCACGATTTCGTTGGGACACGACCCGAGGAAAAGTACTTCCCGGATAAAAATATACAAATTGTGTTTTCTTTAGTGAGATTTTTACCTTATATTTCTCTTGTTTGAGAAGTATTTTGGAAAGAATTCTTACGGGATTAATACTATACGTATATAAATTTGTTTGCTTTTACTACAAACCAAATTTTGGCGCCGCTGCCGGGGAAGTCGTGAACGATTGTTGAAGAATATTCGTTGAAGTAGAGTTTCGAAGATCCTTCCTTTGGAAGTTATTTTGCTATTTTTGTATAAAAAAAATATAAAAACATTTCTTTAAAAAAAATAACAAAAATATATATATATATATATATTCAAAAATATAAAAACATTTCCTTTTAAAAAAAATCAACAATAAAATAATACTTCCAAATGAAGTATTATCATAATATCATCGCAATAAAAGATCAAAACACTCCCATTTTTGACACTCGCTAGGTACGGCTCACCTCTAGTTGGCTTATTCATTAAAGAGAGTAGGCAGGCCGGGTCTTCGGATCGCCTCAAGGGACAAGGGTTATTCTAAAAGAGCCTCGCTCTTTCCCTTTTCTCCGCTCTTTTTGTGAGTTAGTTGGTTAGAGAGCTACAGTGACGTGAGTAGATCTTTTGGTTGAGTTCTTTCTTGATGTATTTTTCCATTCTTAGAATGTTAGGGCTCAATAAATAAATAAATAAATAATTATAAAATTTTTTAAAAATCATAAAATTCTAAAATATTATTCGTTATCCTCTTATTCTAATAATTCTTCTTCTCAACCCCTCTATATTTTGATTCTTTCTTATGTCGACATACGGGTTTTATCCTTGTGTGAGGTGTTCGACTTGTGCGTGTTCGACTTGTGCGAGGTGTGGTTTAAACCTTGTTAATGGAGATTGCTTCAATTGTAGTACTTATTCAAGTATGAAATTCGAAAAAGATTTGTTGCATCATTGTGTTGTATAATGGAGTTTTCAATATTTCTCAGATTACTCCCGAGTCATCCAATGACAATACCAACGTTGTTAATGCTCCTCGAGAGCCAAGCGTTGTTGATCAAGACCCCGGTGTAAATATTTCACAAGATCCTCCACAAATCGACCATAATTGTTGTTATGAGTGCGGTGATTCATTAAATGGGATTTTTTGTCAAAAATGCATTTGTGAATCTTGTGGAAAAGGTGCTCATTTCGGTTACAATTGTCCACCAAAAGATCCGATCATTTCTGAGCTGGAACCGTGCTACAATCGAAATTTTGATTGTTTCCCACATGATTCACAAACTCTTCCACAACAATATCTTTGTTGTGAAAACTGTGGGGGTCTTCATGAGACTTACCAATGTCAGCCGATGAACCAAGAGTATTATAATTCTCATTCTTCCGGTTTCGACCAATTTCAACCCCCCAGTTTTCCGATGTTTATCAGACTCCTCCGGTAGCAAGTATGGAAATGCTACATGCTCAAACGGATCTTATAGAAGCTATGCAAAACTTCTTGAAGAAGTATGATCACATACCTCATAATGAAAAGAGCATCAAGTTATTGCTTGCTGAGGAGAAATTTTTGAAGGATCAGCAAGTTTTGGAGAACGAGCAAATTCAAATGAGTATTTGCAGAAATGTTGCAAAGCCTTCTTAGGATTTACAAATCCTTAATGAAATTCAACCACTCAAGCAAGAAACTTCTAACCAAATCCAGAAAGATCAAGAAGAGAAGAGTATTGCGGAACTGCTTGCTGAGGAGAGACTTCAAAAAGCTAATCAAGTTTTAAATGAAAGTCAATCTCCTCAAGAAATGAGAATCCAAGATTTGGAGATTCAGAAGCAGCAGTGTTTAGAAGAGATAAAAGAATGGATGAATGATTTAGGAATAAGAGAATATCAAAAGGAGGAGATCGATATTGATTATAGAAGGAAATGTGAAGATAAGATTTATGAGCTTAAGGACAAATTCAATGGTTTAAGCATTGAAATTCGGAAAATCATACAAGAAGCAGAAGAGCTTAGAGAGTCCGAAGCTAGAGCTCGAATTCAGAAGAGTATCATTGACGATGATGACGATGATTTGGGATTTTATGCGGTTCATCCGAATACGATACACACTCCCGTTTCGCAAAACGTAGAGCCTAAGGATTCCTCATAATGGGAGACGGTCATATTACTATCTACTCCGGAAACGGAGATGATTAGTGTTGAGACCCTTGTTTCAAACCCAAGTGAGTCCGATGACTTTAGTTTGGGGGAGTGTAATTTGTTCGACATCGATGATTCCTATTACGAGAAGTCCACGAGTAGACTTGCTCATCTTGCTCCGATTTCACCAGAAATCGTTGAAGTTTGTGTCGATGACGATGATACCGACGACGATGACGATTATGATGACGATGTTTATGATTGTGTTGATATTGAGGAGGACGGAGGAGAGATTGATCTCGACATTTCTAAGATCGTTGACATTTCTCTTCGGGAGAAATTAGTCGAAAGTTATCTTTTAATTGAAAAGATTAACGCTTTTAGTCTCTCTCCTCCTATTCCGATTTCTCCTATATTTTGCCCCTCCTCTACTATCCCCGTTGTGGATCTTGATTTGCCTTTAGAGGAGGCGGATGTGCCTAGTTTTTCGGATGACTCGATACTACGGGGTATCGAGAGTGACCGTGACTCAGGGGAGGACACTACTTCTATTGATGATTTACCCCTTGATGACTCGATGATTCTTCCCAAGTACGAGTCATTTACTTTTGATGACGAGCCCGTGATGGCTGAAGTTAATGTTTTTGACGAAATTAACACAAGTGAACTTTCTTACCCGGGTATAGGTGAAAATGTTGTTTTAGATGAAGAGGAAGATACCTTCACATTCACTACCCGATCATTTTTACCATTTGTCACCTATCCCGAGGTTTTACCCGCATCTTACTCCACGGGGAGTGAAGATAAAAATTTTAAACCGGGTATTTGTGATAATTTGCTTACGAAGAAGAGTTTTTTGACTCTTGATGTTTTTGACCCACTCCACCCACCCTTAATGGACTTTAATGTTACCAAAGCATTTTTCGGGTTCACATTTTCTCTCTTGAAAATCTTTTCTAAAAAGTTTTTTGAACCCGGAATAAAAAATGCTACGGTATATCTTTCATCTTTAGTTTGGGGAGGTTTCCACCTCTTAGAATTTCTTCACCATTGCTATTACCCACCATAATGACCTAGTTTGGGAAAGGTCCAAGCGAAGGGGACTTTATATAACAAGAGCTTCGTGGGAGGTACCCATGCTTATCCTTTTTATTTTTCTTCTATTTCTTTGCTCCACAAGGACAAAATCAATTCGGGGTCAAGTATAGCTTGTACTTGGTTAACAAAAACTAAGCCGTTTTCGTTTTGAGCTAACAATGTAAAAGATGAGAGGAAGCTTGTTCTCTTTCGTTCTTGTTGGTTGTTTGTGCTTATTTGTCTAGGTTTTCCGGATTTTGGAAGACTCATGGTTCAAATTTGTGGAAGGACAAAGCAATACCCACAATTTCCATTGATGGTCTCCAATCTTCTCTTCATAAAATGGGAAATCTCTTATCCTTGTCTTTATCGAACTAACATCTATTCTTTTGGCATGTCCTTAGAATTTTTGTTAAAGATTCCTTTTGACCCTTATTTTTAAACTTTGAGGACAAAGTTTCATTTTAGTTTGGGGAAGGATATCTTCGATATTGACTTGCACTTCACGCAACCTTGTTTGAACCTTTTTGAATTACCTTTTTGTGAAAAAGTGAAAATTTTAAATTTTTGCTTACAAAAGAAGCTCAAAAGAAGCTTAGTTTGGAAAAACACCACTTTTTGGTAGTCCGTTGGTGAGAAATAGGAGTTAATTTTGACTTGACCGGGTGAAAATGCCCTAGCTAGTTCTTTACCTAACTTTTGTTGGGCCAAGCTTTCACGAATCCTATTGCTTTGGATTTTAAAAATGTGAAGAACAAGAAATGATGTAGTTAAATATAAGTGTATTTGCTTAAGCAAGGTTTATTTGGAAAACCTAAAGCTTATATGAATAATTTGTGTCTTTTTACTCCCACAAGCTCTTACCACTTAATATACTGTGCTCTTTTTAATTTAACTAAGTCAACCCAAAGTCTTTAGAAAAGTTAACATTTTGAAAAGAATACATTTTAATATGTAAGTAAGATTTTGGTTTCAAATTTATAAGTGATTTCCTCTAAAGTTGAAATTTGTTCCATTCATCAAAAAGATAATTATAAAAAGAATGCCAATGAAGCATTTCTAATGCAAAAGCATTATTTTTCGTGCCAATGAAGCATTCGCAAAAATAGAATAATAAAAGCTATATATAGTTTTAATCGTTGGCGTATCCATGTTGAGAGCAAGACTCGGATGGGGTCGCAACTAAGGATTAAAACTATGTACGTGGAATCAAGGTTCGTAGGCATTCATCACTAGGGAGCGCGGCCTAGGTGATGATTGCAACTAAGGGACTTTGGATTCTAGGCTTTGTAGGAAAAGGTGTTGTCGCGATAACCCACAAACGTTAGCAGCGGAGTGGGGGTTCGAACTAAGAACACCGGTTGTTGTTGCGATATCCTATTTGGGAGAAAGGCCTAAGTAGGGGTTCGAACTAAGAACAACATTCCTATTGCAAGAAAAAAATAATAAATTATAGTATATGAAAAAAAAAGAATGGTTAAAAATTTCATTTTCTCAAATCAATTTATAAGTTTTGTTTCCTAATCTCTTTTAGCTTTGAGTCGAGGTTTATCTATGTTATTAACATTTGAGCTCACAAGGCTTATTTGTAAAGCTTAGATGAATTTCAACTATGAAGATAAATTGATCTATGGTTGAGTTAAAAAGAGTGCACACATCTTAATCATTAATTTATTCCTGGGAGTGAAAAGTTCACAAGTTGTAAGTATAAGAGCTTAATCATTTGGACTTATATTGACAATGATCTTGTTTAATAGCTTTGTTTAGTCTAGTGAAAAGTCAAGGATGACGAATTTTCCTCTTTTGTGCTCTATTAATCGGGAGTAGCCTATTTCAATGAGCCTAAAAGTTGCAAAATTGCAATGATTGCCATTAATGTGTTTCCATGAGATTAAATGTTGAGAAAAGCTTAAGTTGTTTTAAAAAAGGTGATTCATAAAAGGTGAAAACAAGGGCATTTTGGAAACTTGTTAGTTTACAAAGTGTACACTTGATAACATTGCGTGAGGACACGGCAATCCTTTAGTTTGGGGAATTTTGATAAATGCTTAATTGTACATATTAAATACCCGGGATTTTGCCAAATAAAGCCAAGAAAATGCCAAAAGAATAGAAAAATGTGTGCTTTTGTGTCTATTGTGCAGGAAAGGATTAAAAGGGACTAATGATGCAAAAACAGTTCTAAAAACCGACAGAAACGGAAAAGACAAAGACAAGAGGAAGAGTGAAGAAAATCAAAAGCCGGATCAGCTCCAAATACAGCAAGAAGGAAAAAGTTATACCCTGTTTATCCCCAACCTTTTTATAACTCCCCTTTCCCGCCATTTTCACTCTACACGTTTTTTCCTGCAACTCGAAAAACACCATGGATAATCCCTCTCCTCCTCCTCCACTAAGCTTTCCCCACTCCCTAGAACCTTCAGCCATGTTGGCAATCCACACCTACGACTCGGGCTCCAAGGCAAGATTAAGGGTCAAGATTTGTTTTTGGTTTGCTCTCACCAAAGTAACACAACAAAGAAGCTGCCCAGCTTATAAAAGAAGAAGAAGACAGAGGTTTAAGAGAGTAGTTTTTTTTAGTTTTGTAATTTTTCGTATTTTCTAAGCATTTTCTTTTAAAGTTTTTAAAATTCAGCTTTAAATACTTGTACCTTTGTTATTTCTACTTGTACTTTACTATTTTGAGCAATATAATTCAGTTTTCAAGTTTCTTAGTGCTTTGATTTCAATTCTAAGCTGATTTCTACCTAATAAGCTCTAATAAGCTCATTTGAGCTTATTCTTGTTCATAAGCTCAAATTTAGTAAAAATCTGTTTTAAGTCATTCATTTACACATTTAGTTCAATTTACATCAAAACATGTCCACTTGAGTTCATTGGATTCATTTTGAAGGTTCAAAGGAGAAATAAGCTCAAATTCAGCTTATTGAGTTTATTAAGGTTTAGAGGCTTTGGAAGCCATTAGGAACACTTAAGCTTCTTCTCTTGGATAGCTTAAGTGTGAAGATTCTTCAAATCTCAGGTTTCCTTTTCTAAACTTGAATTTAGCATTTATAGGCTTAATTCATTTTAGCTTATTCTTATGGAGTCTTATGTTTAAATCCTGTTCACTGACTCATTTTGCATAGAATAGATTATAGATGTCATAGTTTTTTAACTGTCTATGTAAAAATTTCATTTAGGTTTAATTAGTTTACAAATCTGTCATTTAGACTTAAATAAGCTAGGAGAGAAACTAGCTATTTCTTTCCAATAAGCTGTGGACTTTAGTTTTAAAATAGCTTAAGTAGGTTATTTTTAGTAGAAGTAGATATAAGGTTTTAGCTGTTATAGGTTTTAGAATAGCTTTTAAGTACAAATAGTTTGGGACAGTCAAAGTTAAGGAGTGTTTGGATCTAAGTGTATTTGACTTCTAAAGTCAAAGTAATCCTGTCAAATCCTTTTACTTAGTTGAGTTAGATCATATTAACAAGTTTTAGATAGGTTTTAGGAATTAGTTTGTAGAATGTTAAAGTTTTAAAAAGCTAAAAAAAATTTCATAACTAGCACCAGAGGGCATTTTAAAATGGTCAAGTAGATTTTAGAGTTAGGAGATTTAAAAAGAATTTTAAGAGCTTAAACTTTAGCAAGCTTGTTTTTAAATACATATAGAGAGTGAGTACATGGAGTTTAAGCTAAGAACTTAGCCCTGATTCTATCATTTGGTCAAGTACATCAGCAACAACAGTTAATACTGTTGTTGCTGTCAACTTTTCTAGCTGTTATTTAGCTTTTAAAATTAGTGGTTAGAATTTAGAATTTAGCACACTAAATAATACTCCATAAGCTAAATCTAATAAAGCTCTTTAGTTACAATTTTAAGGCTCTTAGACTATCTTATTTTAGCCTGGGCAAAAGTAGTAAAAGCAGCAATTATATTTCTAAGCTTATTTCTATTTGATTTTCATTTCTTCCTAAGTTTTTAATTTTGAAAAAACCTTTTATCTAGGTTAGTTTTATATTCCTAGCATAGCTTATTTCCAAATTTTCAGCTTTTAAGGTTTAGTATTAAGCTGCTTAGCTTATTAGAAAAAAGCTCAAAACAGTTTTAAGCCTAAAACTTGCATTTTTCAATAGCAAAATTCTTGTAATTTTTGTTAACAAGTAGCTAATTACTTCTTAGATTTACCTAGTACACATCTTAGGGTACTTATAGCTTCTTTTTAGTCTAATTTTTTCCCCCCATCTAATAATAAAAAGTGCTTAAAAAGCCATTTTTATAAAAGCTTTAAAACAAACTCAGTTTTCCTTCTTCAGTAGAACAGAACTAAAAAGCTAAGCCCATTTTACTTATGCTCCGTTTTACCATATCGACAATTTCACTTCTTCTCTAACTATAGTCGACCGATCCTATAAACCTATGCCTAGCTTATCTAGTGAACAAAAGTAGAAAGTGCCTTTATTAAAGTTGTTTAGAATAAGCTCCTTTATAAGTTTGTAGTTTTAAGTTTTTGCTGAATCTCAATTTTTAATAAGCCAAAAATAAGCCAAGTCGCGAGGTCTATTTTGTATTTTTCCCAAAGTTCAGGGGTACCCGTTTTCATATAAGTGTAAATTTCCTAAAGTTACCCCGCCTACCCTTTGTTTTCCTTATTAGCACTTTCTACCCTGTCTTTTGTAAGTAATAAAATAGAATTAAAATTTTTGATTTTAGTTTAATAAAAATTAGGGTTTACTTTTAATTGATCAAATTAGGGTTCAATTAGGTAATAAAAATTAGGGCTTTTTGTGCTATTAAATTTCTGCACCTCTCTAGTTTATAAAAACCATTTTTCCTTATTTTTCCAATTTAATTTGTATTTTCTAGGAATTTAAATAGATTTTAGTTAATTTCTTTTTCTTAGAAAAATCATAAAAAATAGAAAAATAGTTGAAATTTTTATATGATTCTTTTTTGTGAAAAATTTTCTTTTTAATCTAGTATTTTGAAAATAAAAGTAAAATTTTTAATTTACTTTTAGAAAAAGTTTTATTTTTGTTAATTCATTAATCTTTAAAAATTCATAAAAAATTTCAAAAATAGTTAAAAAATGTCCAAATTCTTTTTCCCCTAAAAATTTTCTTTTTAAATTTGTGATTTTTAGGTATTAAATTTGTTAAAAGTAGTTTCTTTTAGGTTTTTCCCCCTTTGTTCGGGATTCGTGCTCTCGTTTTCTAGTTTAATTTCAGAATTTCTAGGTTTTTCTTAAACGTTTTAGTTTATTATTGTTTAATTTGACTTTTTCAATCTCTCAAATCAATTCCTTCCTTCAAACTCGAATCTTCGACTGTATCGATTTTCCATTCCAGCCTCGTTGGGGATAAACGACCCGGGAACACTCTATACTACTTCTCGGTTTCATTGATTGTTGTTTTTAGATTATATATATTTTATATTTTATTATATCTTATATATATAGTGTAAAACTTCGCAATCAATTTTTGGCGCCGCTGCCGGGGAGGCTGTGATACCGATTTTCATTACGTTTGACAAATTGTGTTTGAATTTGTGAATATTTTCTTTTATAAAAAAAACATATAAAATACAAAAATATTTTTTATTTTCTTTTATTAGTATAATTATCAGA